>OY987255.1:105071818-105272792 GCA_963920725.1 Rhamphomyia laevipes
GACTACCTTTTGTACCAAATTTCATTAAAATCAGATAATAATTACATGCTATAAAACACGTAATTATATAAAATTCGGAAACTAAAACTGTTTTCTAGGAACCCCCTGAAGGTCTCCAAATTTCAGGAGAGCCAACTAGATCACAAAATTAGCCTATATATAAAATATGTTTGAAATCGGTTAACAATTACTATATGCTGTAGAACATATGAAAAAAAAAATTAAAAATTAAATCGGAAATTTAACATGGACCCCCTAATCCTCCTTACCTGTAATTTAATCAACCTATGCAGAATCATGAACTCAACTGTGTACCAAATTTCATTGAAATCGGATAATAATTACAAGCTGTAGAGCATAAAGAAAATATTCTTCGGAAACTAAGTTGCTCATATATTAGTTTCCCATGAACGTACTGTACCTACCAACTACAAATTGTACCTACCAATAGATAACTAAATGAAACTGTGTGTTCAATATCATTGAAATTGGGTGAAAGGTACTGTAGATATAGATAGTTGAACTTATAAAAAGTAATTACGGATTTTTACATGGACCCACTGAAGTATTGACTTCAAATTTTACAGACACCAAGTACATACGGAAACTATCATATGTACCAAAATTTATGCTAATTAGATAAAAATTACTATATGCTCTAGAGTATACGAAATTTTAATCGGAAATTTTACCAGGGACCCCCTAAAGTTAAAGACCTGTATCTTGGTAGGCTTGTGGACAATCATGATACCAACCCACGTTTTAAATTTCATCCAAATCTGAGACATGAAATTTTTTTTTACATTTTCCTCGTAGAACAAAAACACGTAGGTTGCCACATAAATGGGGAAATCTAACATGGTCCCACTGAAAGGATCGATCTCATCTTGTACCTGTGAGCCTGTGTGCCAAATTTCATTAAAATCGGACAAGCGGTTCTAGGAGATGTTGCTGCGCACATAAAAAGCGTACGCGTACGCGTACGCGTCCCCCGGACACTTTTTTTTTTTGCATTTTCGGACTCCCCGACCTCGGAAACGCCTAAAAAAATATTTTGAGCGAACTTTTTTTTTTGACCATCCAACCCATCACCAGACTTCATAGTATTTCATACTATTCGTAATAATAATAATAATTATAATATTATTAAAAATAATAATAATAATAATAACAATAATAATAATAATAACAATCATAATAATAATAGTAATAAAAAAAATAATAATAATAACAATAATAATAATAATAATAATAATAACAACAACAATAATAATAATAATGATTATAATAATAATAATAATAATAATAATAACAATAATAATAATAGTAATAATAATAATATTAATAATAAAAATAATAATAATAATAATAATAATAATAATAATAACAATAATAATAATAATAATAATAATAATAATAATAATAATAATAATAACAACAACAATAGGAAAAATTATAGAATTAAATATATGTACATTTAATGTGCGCACTCTATCAACTGAAAGCAAATTAATTGAATTAGAAAATGCAATACATAATATTAAATGGGACATAATAGGTTTAGCAGAAACAAGATTAGAAGGTTCAAGAATATTAGAAAAAGAAAATGGTAATGTTTTCTCATATATCGGTAATAACAGAGGAATGTATGGTGTTGGAATGTTAATAAATAATAAACTTAAAAAACATATAGTTGAAATTAATTTAATAAATGATAGAATCATATCCTGCGAATTTAAGATTGAAAAAACAAAGTTTGCTGTTATACAAATTTATGCACCAACATCAAATGAAGAAGATATAATTATAGATGAATTTTATGGAAAACTAGATGATGTACTCGGAAAAATAAAAGTTGAAAATATTTATGTTATAGGAGATTTTAATTCGAAAATTGGAAGCAGGAAAGTGGGAGAGGAAGCAATACTTGGTGAACATGGATATGGTAACAGAAATAGAAATGGTCATAAATTAATAACGTGGTTATGGCAAAATAATATGATAATTGCAAATACGCTTTTTATGAAAAAGGAGAAAAATAGATGGACTTGGAAAGCACCCAACGGAATTACAAAAAATGAAATTGATTTTATTATAACTAATAAGAAAAAAAACTATAAAAGATATATCCGTACTAACTAATATTGCATTTGATAGTGACCACCGAATGGTTAGAGCAAAAATTTTGCTAAACCACAAAACTAAAAATTACCATAACATAGAACAAAAACAAGAAATTTCAAAATACGTGTCAGAGGAGAAAAAACAGAATTATAACAATAAATTACAACGCACTAAAGTGTAAATAAATTGAAAGAGTTGGAAAATATAAAGATAAAATACGATTTCTTTGAAAATGCTATTATAGAAGCTGCCAAAGATACAATAATGGAAAAAGTAAACAAAAAGAAAGACAAACTTTCACCAAATACAAAATTATTAATACAAAAACGCGAAGATATAAGAAAAAAATGCAATTTAATCGAAACAGATAAAAATGAACTTAAACATCTAAGAAAACCAATAAAAGCTTCGCTAAAGAATGATATAAAGCAATATGATGAACAAATTGTAAAGCAAATAGTAGAAGAAGAAAAATTGGTTAAAAAAATAAAGCAACATTTTATTGAAGGTAAAGATTGGATAATTAATCTGAAAAATAATAATAAGAAAACTCAAAACAGAACAAAAAAAAGCTGCTAACTAGGGGGAGCAGATAACTCATAGTATGTTGTTTAACAGCGATTTATGTCCAAAAGTTTTTTGTAATTAACATTATCTTTGTAACAAACAGTGGTTTCTTCAAAAATTGCTCATCTTTATTATTTATTGATTTAATTTTATATTTTTATTTGTTTAATAATAAATAATATTATTAAAATAACTATAATAAGTATAAATATGCGTAATCACGAATCCAACCTGTGTACAAAATTTCATTGAAATTGAATAATATTTACCATATGTTCTAGAACATATGAAATATTAATCGGAAATTTTAGCATGGACCCCCTCAGGCTACTAACTTCTACCTTAGTCTACACATGCGTAATCACGAATCCAACCTGTGTACAAAATTTCATTGAAATTGAATAATATTTACCATATGTTCTAGAACATATGAAATATTAATCGGAAATTTAAGCATGGACCCCTTCAGGCTACTAACTTCTACCTTAGTCTACACATGCGTAATCACGAATCCAACCTCTGTACAAAATTTCATTGAAATTGAATAATATTTACCATATGTTCTAGAACATATGAAATATTAATCGGAAATTTTAGCATGGACCCCCTCAGGCTACTAACTTCTACCTTAGTCTACACATGCGTAATCACGAATCCAACCTGTGTACAAAATTTCATTGAAATTGAATAATATTTACCATATGTTCTAGAACATATGAAATATTAATCGGAAATTTTAGCATGGACCCCCTGAAGGTATTAACTTCTAACATGGCCAACACATGCATAATCAGAAGGTCTACCTTTGTGCTAAATTTTATTAAAATCAGATAATAATTACATGCTATAAAACACGTAATTATATAAAATTCGGAAACTAAAACTGTTTTCTAGGAACCCCCTGAAGGTCTCCAAATTGCAGGAGAGCCAACTAGATCCCAAAATTAGCCTATATATAAAATATCTTTGAAATCGGTTAACAATTACTATATGCTGTAGAACATATGAAAAAAAAAAATTAAAAATTAAATCGGAAATTTAACATGGACCCCCTAATCCTACTAACCTGTAATTTGGTCAACCAATGTATAATCATGAACTCAACCTGTGTACCAAATTTCATTGAAATCAGATAATAATTACAAGCTGTAGAGCATAAAGAAAATATTCTTCGGAAACTAAGTTGCTCATATATTAGTTTCCCATGAACGTACTGTACCTACCAACTACAAATTTGTGGAGTATCAAATAGATAACTAAATGAAACTGTGTGTTCAATATCATTGAAATTGGGTGAAAGGTACGGTAGATATAGATAGTTGAACTTATAAAAAGTAATTACGGATTTTTACATGGACCCACTGAAGTATTGACTTCAAATTTTACAGACACCAAGTACATACGGAAACTATCATATGTACAAAAATTTATGCTAATTAGATAAAAATGACTATATGCTCTAGAGTATACGAAATTTTAATCGGAAATTTTACCAGGGACCCCCTGAAGTTACAGACCTGTATCTTGGTAGGCTTGTGGACAATCATGATACCAACCTATGTTTAAAATTTCATCCAAATCTGAGACATGAAATTTTTTTTTACATTTTCCCGTAGAACAAAAACACGTAGGTTGCCACATAAATGGGGAAATCTAACATGGTCCCACTGAAAGGATCGATCTCATCTATGCCGGCACCTGCGCGAGGTATGTTAGAGCCTGTGTGCCAAATTTCATTAAAATCGGACAAGCGGTTCTAGGAGATGTTGCTGCGCACATAAAAAGCGTACGCGTACGCGTACGCGTCCCCCGGACACTTTTTTTTTTTGCATTTTCGGACTCCCCGACCTCGGAACCGACCTCGGAAACGCCTAGAAAAAAATTTTGAGCGAACTTTTTTTTTTGACCATCCAACCCATCACCAGACTTCATAGTATTTCATACTATTCGTAATAAATGAACTTGCGACATCATATTTTGAAGAGTTGTATAAATCTGACTCGAAACAAGAAAATATATTAAATAATACAGAAAGATCAAATAATACAGAAGATTTTCCGCTATTTTTAAAAAATGAAATTGAACTGGTAATTGATGAATTAAAAGTTGGAAAATGTTTAGGTAATGATAAAATAAATTCTGAAATGTTAAAAATTGGTAAAAATGAATTGTCTGAAACATTAACATTTATTTTCAATGAAATAATATTATTTGAAGTTATTCGTGAGCAATGGAAAAAATCTACGATTATTTTATTGCATAAGAAAGGTGATAAATCAAATTTGAACAACTACAACAACTTCTTTCAACAATTTACAAAATATTTGCAAAGTGTTTATTCCGCAGAATGAAGATAAATTTAATTCAAAATCAACCTAGAGAACAAGCAGGATTCCGTTCCGGGTTTTCAACAACTGACCATTTACAAGCTATGAATCAACTTATAGAAAAATCATCAGAGTACCAGAAACAACTTTATATCTGTTTTATTGATTTCTACAAAGCTTTTGATTCAATTGAACACCATAAACTTTACGAAGCCTTACAAAATCAGGGGAGTACGCAAAAAGAAAGAAATATAATTAAAAAATTGTATGAAAATTGTACTGCAAAAGTCTCAACAGAATATAAGGGTAAAATATTTAATATTGAAAGAGGTGTTAGACAAGGTGATCCCTTATCACCGTCACTTTTTTGCGCAGTATTAGAAGAGATATTTAGAAAAACAGATTTTGAAGATTTTGGAATAAATATAAATGGCAATCAATTAACCGATTTGAGATTTGCTGACGATATTTCCATGTTCGCGGAAACTGCAAAAGAACTAGAAATAATGATAAATAAACTAGCAACTGAATGCGAAAATGTAGGGCTGAAGATGAACAGAACGAAAACAAAATTATTAACAAACGCAACAAAAGAAATTATAAAACTACAACGAGAAGAGTTAGAATATTGCGATGAATACATCTACTTAGGCCAAACTATAGCATTTCAAAATAAAGAAGAGAAAGAAATTGATCGCAGAATATCAAATAGTTGGAAGCAATTTTTCGGAATGAAAAATATATTAAGTTCTAACATCAGTACAAATAGTAGAAATTATTTGATATGACAGTATTACCAGTATTAACATATGGAGCGCAAACGTGGAATATGTCTTCAAGATTGAACCAAAAAATACAGGTTAATCAGCCTATGGAGAGATCACTACTACAAATAAGCAGACGACAAAGAATAAGAAATGATGAAATAAGATGCAGAACAAAATTTATGGACGCAATTGAAAAAGCAAAATCTCTTAAATGGCAATGGGCAGGTCATGTGGCCAGGATGGACGACAACAGATGGACCAAAATTTTAACGGAATGGATTCGAAGGGATCGGTTCAGAAGAGTGGGTCGACAAACAAAAAGATGGAGAGACGACATAAAAACAGTACATACAAGATGGGAAAGAATAGCTTACGATAGAACAGCATTGAAAGTCTTGGGGGAGGCTTATGTCCTTAACAGCTAAATATGAGAAAGTATTCAATTTGAATTAATATATTGAAAATTTTTAATTATTAAACAAAACTATTTTATTTATTTTTAATTTAATTTTATTTTTTTATTTTTAAAATGGTATATAATATAATATAATTTTTTCTTATTTTTGAAATGTAAATTTATTTTAAGGATGAATAAAAAGCTTATAATAAATTATACGAATTACTAATAAATTTCAATAAAATAAATAATTATGTGGGTAAACTAAATAAAAATTCTAGAAAGCTAATCCAAATATTTTAATTTAAATGATTTATATAATTTAGTTTATTTGTTGCATCTAAATGATGCTTCAATGAAAAAAGTAGGAAAATCAATGAATTATTTTTTAACTACTTGAAACAGCGACTTTAATTTTTTGAGTGTAAGTTTATCTATAATTTTCAAGTTAATTATATTTCATTTGTTATACTTATATTTTATTTGGATTATAATTTATAAAAAATCAAAAAACTTTTTAATAAAAGCAAAAAAAAAATGCTTAAAATTTTGAAAAAACTACTATTCGATCAAAAAAAATACATCCAAAGAATATTCGATTATTTTTTTGACAGTTCGATAAAATAGAACTGTATAATTGACTAAATTTTATCCAATTGAACTACATAATAGACTACGTTCGATTTTATTGAAACGATTCGATAAAATCGAATCCAATCGAACTACATAATTGGCATGATTATCTTTGGGTTTCTATGTGATTTTTTTTCCTTTATCAGAGTGCATTTATACAGGGCGCCCGCGCTATATGTGCGTTAATTTCGGGAGGTGATTGGGCATAACAAAAAACGAAAAAAAATCGTTCTACTGGGGGCCTCTAAAATGTACCGCTACTGAGATACAGGGGTGAAATTGTTTTATAGTTTTACATAAATGGCAAAATTTCGCAAACTATTTAAACAACATTCTTAATTTTGTTTTTACTCGACAGGTAATTGTCGTAGCTTTATTTTGGTGGCTTTTGTTTATCTATATGTTCATATTGTATTTTTTTATGTATTTATTTATTTTTCCCTAACTTATTACATATTTATTTCTTATTTATTTTTTCTTATTTAAACATGTATATAATTTTAAATTTTTTTTTTATATATAAATATATAACTTTGACTTTGTAGTTACATATTTTTTTTATTTGAAAATGTATATAATTTAATTTTTTTTTATGTTTGAAAATGTTATTTAGTTATAAATTTTTTTTTATTTGGAAATGCTGTTTATCGCAGAAACTCTGGTATGTTGTCAAAACATCGCTGGAACATATTATCTAAAGTGGTCTTGTGATTAATTTTGCTGTGTCGCTTTCTCTCCTGCTCAGCCCACTGTTTTTCTTTCTTCAGCTTTTGAAAGTAAGCTCATTCCTCCGGCTTCACTGCTAATCTTTGGATTCGTTTCAACTCCCCGATTTCTTGTCTGGATTTAGCTGCCTTTCCTCCACGCTTCCTTATTTTTGGTGTCTCGATGGTATCTTGGCTGAGTAACGGTTTTTGTAGTCGCCGACGATATTCTTCTATTAGGATCGGTCGTGGGCAAGCTTGTTTATTGTCCTCCAATGCCCTCTTTGACTCTGGATTTTTTATGTTAAGCTGATTATTTTGATGCATCTTTTTCTGCGTCTCCTGGCAGGATCGCCATGTAATGTTGGGTGGTATTTGGTTGAGTTGTTCCATCCAACGGCGGTCCAGGTGCAGCAACGATAAATTATATATGTATACATTACTGTTATAGCATATTTATATATATATATATATATACATATGTATATGGTGATGGTGATAGTGAGCTAAACTATATGAAATAGTTCCTACTCCAGAATATTAGCACTTGTAGGCTGCTGGTTGCAAATAAGTATTTCAATATTAATAATGCATAGGTCGATACCCGAAATATTTTGACTATTGCAAGTGCATATAGAATATATGCATACCTAATATATGCACGTGCTGCAATATTGGTAAGCATATAGACACACACAAGTGTATGTGTTTATCTTTAGGGTTTCGTATGCTCATAATTATATTCATAATTATATTTTGTAAACAAAATATAATCCTGTCCTACACTAAACATATGATGAATATTTTTCATTATATGTTTAGCGGCATACGTCACACCAGGCTCGTTCATCGCAAGCAATTCATCGCAAGTAAGTCCTCGCGGTAGCAATTCATCGTGGCAGCAATTCATCGCGGTATAGCAATTCATCGTGGTAGAAATACATCTCATTTTTTCGAATAAAATTTTAAAAACAATAGTTAGCTTTGCTAAGAAAATAAAAAAAAGTGATAAAAATTTTATTTTGATAAAAATTCTTTTTTGTTTCGAAATTTAAAAAATCTTATACAATTTTATTGTTTTATGTTTGAGTATTCAATATTTCTTTCTAGAAACAACAAATATTTACGTTATAGTTATGATTGTGTGAGAATTACGAAAAATATAATACATCACATAGATTATTTGCGTGAAACGAACGACATAACGATTTCTCCTGTTAACGATTTAACATATCCTCATAAATGTTTAATACGGAATTTACATATAATGAAAGCGAAAAGGGAAAGCAACAGCTACTTTGCGCTGGCTATGTTTTTAATAAAGAACGTAGAACTTCTGAAAAAATAATTTGAAAATGTTCGTATTATTTTAAACAAAATGTCTGTCCAGGATGCATGTTGTTGGATCCATTATAAAAAATAGTATGCAAGACCATAATCACGCTGCAGATGCAGCGAATGTTGAAGTTAAAAGACATATGCAAAATATGAAAGCTGCAGCTAGTGCTTCATTAGTAGGTAGTACACAGGCAATTTTGTCATCTGAAAATGAAATTGTGTCAGTTGCAGCTTGCGGTATATACAGCTTTTTAAAAATGAAAAAAACAAAGTTGAAATTGAACAAGAGGAAACACTGTCTTAAATGCATTTATTGCACCGATTTCAAAATCCATATAAACTTTGTGCAATTTCATGGTATAAAAGCGGGTTTTAAATAAATTAAGCATTTTGATGTAGGTATTTTTGGTCTTATTTGGTAATAAAACAAATGCTAATGGCAGTGGATGGTTATTAATTAATCCATGAATAACATAAAATTTCGAAAATAGGTCAGGACATACCGAAAACGTACCGTCGGCATACCATTCAGAAGATTTATCTAATAAAGAAAAATATTCTTCTGTGGAAAAAATAATCATCCTATTGTGGCCTGTAGGATTTTCGGATATACTATCATAAGAAATAAATGGTAAATAAATAAAACTATGAGTTGTTGGTATTAGTTCATAAGTATCGTTGATATCAGCCCTATATGGTCTTGCATACTATTTTTTATAATGGATCCAACAACATGCACCCTGGCCAGACATTTTGTCTTAAAATAATACGAACATTTTCAAATTATTTTTTCAGAAGTTCTACGTTCTTTATTAAAAACATAGCCAGCGCAAAGTAGCTGTTGCTTTCCCTTTTCGCTTTCAATATATGTAAATTCCATATTAAATATTTATGTGGATATGTTAAATCGTTAACAGGAGAAATCGTTATGTCGTTCCACGCAAATAATCTATGTGATGTATTATATTTTTCGTAATTCTCACACAATCATAATTATAACGTAAATATTTGTTGTTTCTAGAAAGAAATATTGAATATTCAAACATAAAACATTCAAATTGTCTAAGCTTTTTTAAATTGCGAAACAAAAAAGAAAAAAATTTTTGTCATTTTTTTTTATTTTCTTAGCAAAGCTAACTATTTCTTTTTAAATTTTATTCGAAAAAATAAGACGTACCGCGATGAATTGCTATACCGCGATAAATTGCTGCCGCGATGAATTGCTAGCACGATGGATTAACTTGCGATGAATTGCTACCGAGATGAATTACTTGCGATGAATTTTTTGCGATAAATCCGCCTGGTACCAAAATAATTAGTATATATTTTTAATTTAAATTTGAAATATTTTGTTGTTTAAATTTTTAATTATTTTAATTTGCTATATTTTTTTTTGTTTAAATTTTAATTGTTTTAAGAAAATAATAGTGTGTGAATAAAACTATATTATTCACGAAAAGATCAGATAAAATAGTGTTAATAATTGCTTATGTACTGTCATTTCCCGAAAAAAAAGCACAAGACTGACATTTACGCCAGCGTTCAGAAACGTATAGTTCTAATAGAACCGCTTAACACATAGGGTTACATCCGGAATAACCTACGTCAAGCGCTTGTTGTACCCTCATAGCAACTTTTTGACATGCCTTGCATTAAGCACAGCTTAGCTCGCCGGATTGGGGGGTTTGTTGTTTTTATGAGAGGCACATTATTAACATTTTTTTTGCATGTCAGGAGGAGTTTACAGGCTGGAGACGAAGTGTGTAACTACTTCACCTGTATTTGCGACTCCGGAATAAATAACCAGACTTGAACCTATAAAAACTTCAACAACATTAAATAAACAAAGGTTAGTCACACTGAGACGACATTAATTTATTTATATATTTTTTTTTTTTTTTTGATTTTAACTCCCGAGTTCTAAATAAATGATTCTTTGTAAATTTATCAATTAATTTAACTTAACTCAACTTGAAATTAATTTAAAAAAAAATATATAATCGTTGTAATGTCTTCCCAGCAATCGACAAGAATATTGAGCTAATGATGTTGTTTTAGCTCATCGCGTTACTCACCCCTAGTCAAGTTTATTTTAATAAATAAACTGCCTTGACAATACTCGGCGCGAACTTTAAATGTATTGTCCCTTTCGTGACATCGATAGCAAAAATTAATATAAACCTATAAACTCGATTATATCGCCATGCTTCATTTCGGAACTGTTTCAGAAGTTCCCCACCGAATAACTTTCACTTATTGACTCATCCTCTAAATAAATAAATACTCATAAAGAAATATAATACATACTATCAAATTTTATTTATAAAATATTCCTAAATCATTTTATTTTTATAAATTTTTTTGGAATTTTTATATTTATTTTTAATATTAAATTGCAATAATTATTGATTTTATTTTCTGTTATTAATAATTTGAACTAAATTTTATCTTTCATAATTAATAAATTTTATTTTTAATGAAGATCAGATTTGAATTGAATCTGGTATAGCCAAAAATAAACTAATTTAAATCTTAAGATTTTAATTTGAATAAATTTTTTAAAGTTTAAATTTTATTATAATTATATTTGGTAATTCTTATTTGATTTTATTTTAATTTCATATAATATTTGTTTTGAATTTTTCTTGGAATTTAATTTGCTTTTTTAAAGTAAACTTTAATTTAATAATTTATTTGAATTTGTATTTTTAATAATTCTTATATGAATTGAATAATATTTTTATTTTATTTGAATTTTATTAATTCTTATTTGAATTGAATAATATTTTTATTTTATTTGAATTTTATTAACTCTTATTTGAATTGAATAATATTTTTATTTTATTTGAATTTTATTAATTCTTATTTAAATTGAATAATAATTTTATATGATTTGAATTTTAATAATTCTTTTTTATTTTAATTGATTTCATTTAATTTTGAATTTTAATAAATTTTATTTACTTTTATAATCTTTTTGGAATTTTATTTAAAGTGTATCTTTAAATTTTAATAATTTTTTTTTTTGAATTTTGAATATCCTTATTGGAATTTGAATTTCACCAATTTTTATCGATTTAAATTTGAATATTAATCATAATCATTCTTTTTTGAATTATAATGTAAATTGAATTTTACAATTTTATATCTCTAGGAATATACTTTAATTTTTTTTTTATTTTAATTCAATTTTCATCAGATTTAAATTTTAATTTTATTTTTATTTGAATTCAAGATTTAAATTTTAATTTTATTTTTATTTGAATTCAATTTTAATTTTGATTTGATTTCTAGAATTCAATTTTACTTTTTATTTTATTTTTATTCTATTCATTAAGTTTTTAAACTTTTATTTTACTAATTATTTTATTTCAATTTTAATTTAAAATGAATCTAATTTGAATTAATTATTTTTTTTTTTTTTTTGTATTTTTAAATTCACTGATTACTATTCATACATATATATGTATTTGAAATTTTTATTTGTATATAATATTTTATAATATTTAATAGAATTATTTGTATTTTTTTTTATTTAATTTTTTATTTGTACTTACATAAACTTTCCAGCGTAGCTGATTGCGCAAACAGGAGCTGATTCTTGATTGTTATTTTTTTTTTTTTTTTTTTTATAATATTATTTTAATTTTTATCGACTATTTTGTTTTCTTTTTTTTAAAAAAATTCTATTAAATTTTACAATATTATAATTTTATATTCTTTCAATTTTTACATTAATTAAAATAGTTTTCAACAATTTTACAATAGAATTAATTAGATTTTAAATATAAAAAAAAATTGCAAATAAATTCCAAAACTAAATTTATGTCGTTTATTATTTTACGGAATTGAATAAAACAAAATATTATATATATGTATACATAAGTATACGTTTTTTTTTTCTAATAATATTTCTTGTACTATATAATACAAGATTCAACTCAATGAAAAAAACTGGAAAAATTTGATTTTCTGTGATTTGCGGTGATGGCTCGAATTATGTGTATTTTCTATTTTGTTCCTTTTATTTTCTTTTTTTTTCAGTTTACTGCTAGAAATTTCTAATGGAATCCTGACACTAAAATATTTAATATATATTTACTAAAAAAAAATTTTATAATTTCACCACGTGAATTAATACCTTAACTACTCCTGTCCTGGTCTTATTCGTAGATTTGGACTTATGTCCAATTTTCACGAATTTTTATATTTTTTTTTCTACTATACTCCAATTTATATTGATAATTAATATTATCTATGTATCTATATTATGTATATTTTAATTTTATACATAATATGTATCTATATTATGTATATTTTAATTTTATTTTATCATAAATAAAAAAAAATCCGACATTAATTAAATCTTTACTGTCTTGCTTGTTTGAAGTTCCAATTAAGAAGAAGGAAGTAGTTCAGTTTACCCTAACCCTATACCTTTTCCTATTTCCTATTTCCTATTTCCTATTTGAATCTAATTATTATTCTTCGGCGCCTATAATCTATTACCAACATGCGCAAATAAAATTGCATGATGGCATGCGCTATCTATATTCTACAAAGCTTTGTCAAAATCTGTCCACGTCCGCCTTCCTAATTGGAATGTCAAAAGTCGTCAACAATTCAGTCAGGTCAGATGTCGTGTCGTCCATTTTGATAAGTATATTGTTTTTTTATTTTTAATTTTTGTTTATTTATTTTCTTTTTATTTACAGATAATTATTATTTTTATATGATGTCACGTTACAAAGCAGGTACTTTGGTCAAATGTACCACCCGTTGTACCAAAGGATCTGAAAATTCGTGACCAATTTATACTATATTCAATATTTTAATATATTTAAAGTTTCTCTACGAAAAAAAAATTAATTATTGTTCGGAATCACGAGGAATTCTTCCTAGAAATAGTATAACATATAATATATTGTGGAAGTTAACTATCTTAATTTTAACGTATTTATTTTTATTTTAGGATGTACATTACAATTTTACGCTGATAGAAGGAAATCATGGATTATAATGATATTCAATTTTGTATTTGCAAAAATAATGACAAATTTGGACAAAAAAAAATAAAATACGATTTGCAGTTTGTTTTATTTATGGAATCGACCCACATGAAACCCTGAGATCGTCGTATCAGTGTATTTATTATTTTAAATCTTTTGCATGGAAGACACCAATTATTTTTTTGCCATCCATGTCGGTCAGTTCATAACGATTTTGTCCAACTATTTTCGAAATTTTACTTTTTAGGAACTTTTTCGCCAATTTTGCATTTATTTTCGCAGCGAAATTACTTTGGATAAAATTCCTCCTAAAAACAATTTGGCCAACTACAAATTTACGCTGCTTCGATCTCAGATTATATATTTTCTCATGTTTCTTATGAGCTTTCTCCAACATTTTTAAAACTTTATCTCTGATTAACCTTATCTTTTCTTCTTTTGGTAAAACGTCAATATTTTCATTCAAACTATCAAGACGCTTCAAAATTGGGTACATGGATCCATGAGTGACCATGTTGCAACCAAATAAAACATAATATGGTGATGTTCCTATGGATTCATGTACTGAATTCCTAAGTGAACCAGCTATCTTCTGCAGATTAATATCCCAGTCACGATGATCATTTTTAATATATGTTCTTATTGCAGCTAAGATAGATCTGTTCACACGCTCTGACTGATTTGACTGCGGAGAATAGATTGGTGTTCTTAAATGTTTTATTCCATATTCGTTTAGTAGATTCTGAAAATTTTTAGCTGTAAATTGTACACCGTTGTCTGAATATATAGACTGTGGGACACCGAATACATTGAAAACGTCCTCTTCTAAATATCTACAAACATTTAGAGACGTTGGACTACAGAATGGTTTTAACAAGACATATTTAGAAAATTGGTCCAATACTATAAGTATAGATGTGTATCCTCTTTTCGACCTGGGATATGGTCCTAACAAGTCTATGTAAAGACGCTGCCACAGGCGTTCCACAAGGATTTGTTGGCCCATTTCTGGACGTAAAACAACATTTGGTACTTTTGATTCTTTACACGAATCGCAATTTACTATATAATTTTGAATTTGTTTCGCCATTCCTGGCCAATAAAATAATTGTTTCACCCTATATATAGTCTTGCTCACCCCGCCGTGAGCTGCATTTGGTGGATCATGGTAGTTTTGAATTATGGATTTAGTCAGTCCGTTCGGTATCCATAATTTCCATGTATTCGCGTCTTGGTCTGCGTCTCCGATCCGTCTTTCCGTCCGTTTGTACACTCGTCCGTCAATTACTTTCAAGTCAGGAAGTCGTTCAGTATTGTCTACTACTGTCTTTATAATTTCTAAGTATTCCGGGTCCGAAAAATTGTCACTGTTTTCAATGTCTAGTTCCGTCACCATCATCACGATTTCATCTACACATTCGGCACGTGATAAAGTGTCCGCAACTACATTCTGGCTGCCTTTCCGGTGCTCAATATTGAAGTCAAAACTTTGTAGTTTTAAGCTCCACCGTGCTAAGCGTCCACTTAAATCCTTTTGTCCCATCAGCCATTTTAAGCTTGCGTGGTCGGTTATGATCGTAAATGGTAATCCCTCTATGTATGGTCTGAATCTTTTGACGCTTAGCACTGCAGCCAGACATTCTAGTTCTGTAATGCTGTAGTTGCGTTGCGCCGAATTTAATTTTTTCGAAAAAAATGCAATTGGATTTTCTTTTCCATCGTCAGACATTTGAAATAATACACTTCCAACTCCTGATGTACACGCGTCACACTGAACATAGAATCTTTTCGTAAAATCAGGGTTTACCAACACTGGTGCTGATGTCAGTGCTGCTTTTAACTTTTCAAACGATTCTTGTGCTGCCGATGTCCACATAAATTTTTTGTTTGTTTTATCTGTAGTTTTAAGTGTATCAGAAATTGCTGACGCTAATATAGCAAAGTTATTAATAAAGCGTCTGTACCATCCCGCCATTCCCAAAAATCTTCTAACCTGCTTCAGCGTTTTCGGAGTCGCGAAATTATTGATCGCTTCTACTTTCGAAGGATCGGGTTTCAGACTTCCGTTCGACACTATATAGCCTAAATATTTCAGTTCTTGAAAACAGAATTTGCTTTTGTCAACGTTAATTGTCAGTCCAGATTTACGTAATTGGATCGCTACTGCGTTCAAAGTGTCTAAGTGTGATTTTAAGTCCGGTGAAATTATTAGTAAGTCGTCCAAATATACAAAAACTCTGTCACGTAGTTGTAGTGGTATAACCTTGTCCATTAATCGACACATTCGTTGCGCAGCGTTGCATAGCCCAAACGGCATTACTTTAAACTGGTACAATGGTCTACCAGGTATTGTAAAAGCAGTTTTTTCCCTTGATTTTTCTTCCAGCGGTATCTGCCAGAATGCATCCTTCAAATCTATACTGCTAATGTACCTAGTATCCTGTAATCTGCTTAGCAACCCTTCAATATGCGGCAACGGATAAGCGTCCTTTTTTGTTACTGCATTTACATCTCGCGAATCCAAACATAATCTTATTTTATTTGGCTTCCTTACTAACACAACTGGTGAGTTCCATGGACTATTGCTCTCTTCTATAACTCCTAGACTAATCATCCTATCTACTTCCGCATACATCAATTTTTCAATAGCCGGTGAGACTGGCCAATGCCTGCTTTTAATCGGCTCTGCATTACCGGTGTCGATTATATGGGTTTCGATTTGTGTTTTTCCCAGTCCTTGAGTTTCACACGATGGAAATTTAGTTTTTATTGTGTCTAGTTGGTTTTGGTCCGTGTTCGAAAGTACGTATTGATGTTTCAGTTTATCGTCTGTTTCCGTTACTGTCTGATTTGAATCGTCTTCAATCAAGTCTATTTTATGTTCATCCATATCAGTCAGTCCAAGTCCACAAGTTTTTATTGACGGAAATTTGGCGATTATTGCGTTAATTTGTTTTTCTTCGTCTTTAGTCAGTTCATGTCGACCTTGTGCTGAATTTGTTACTTGGTTTTCAAATGATGGTTTTAAATCAAATGCCTTCCAAAAATCTGTCCCTAAATATAACTCCTGTTGCAGCGCAGGGCATAAGTATAGTCTTACGTCTCGTACGATATTGTTACACGCAATCGGAATAAAAACATGTCCTATAATGTTTTGTGGTGTCCCGTCAGCTGTCCGTACTGTTGTTGACATTGTCGTGTATGACAAGTTTAGTTTTTCAACTAATTGCATACACCCTGTACCTAAAATACTGACATTTGCTCCGCTGTCCAAAAGTCCGCGTATGTTTTCGTCCTTAATCTGTACTGTCAAATACCAACGAGGATCTTTACCGTTCGTCTCTAAAATTGTTGACGCTATACATTTTCTGCATTTTCTTTCTGTTCTATGTCGTAATCTACACTTGTCTATTTGTTTTTGTTTCTTGGTCTTATTTGAATTTGTTGGTGAAAAGTCTTTAAATATTTCGTTCCGTTTTGTTACGTACTCTTTAAGTCTCTGTTCGTATGTCTTGATTTTATTTACTGTCGGTTCTACTGATATTTGTTGCCTGGGTAAAATTTTAATTTGGTCTTCTTGTTCTAATTTTGTCTCTATTTCTTTTGGTGGTGATTGTTTGTTTTGATGTTTAGTCTGTTCTATTTTACTATGTCTGTCTTCGTCAAGTGATTGTGGTAATACTGTTGTCAATTGTAATTTTACAACCTTTTCGGAGTTTCGAATTTTACACGCGCTGACTCCGAGTTCATCACGTGCTTCTTGGCGTTTTCCGGAGAACACTTGGGACAGAACGGCTTAGCTACTTCTTTCGTTCCACATTTGTAACAAAATAGCCTTCGTTGCACTTCGCCACAATCCTGAAAGCTGTGACCCTGTTGATCGCAGTTCCAACATATATAATTCTGCATGTTTCTGTTCTCTTTCCGAATGTATTTTAGTTCGTCAAGTTGCATTTCAGAACTTTCATCATCTTCATCTTGCTCTTGTTTCAATTCTTGAACATATCTAGTTGGCTGTTTCGTCTTGTTCATCACACGCTCTGCTTTTCTGACAATGCTACGTAAGTGATCTACAGAGAATATTTCCGCTGTCAGGATCATTTGTTGAATTCTTAAATTTAAGTTGTTCCGTAGAATATCAACTAGTTGCGCTTCACTCATCGGTGCTTTGAATTGCAAACTCCATGCCGTCATGTCCGTACAGAATTCGTCAAATGTCTCTCCTGGTTGCTGTTTCCTACTCATCATTGTCATAAAAATTTCGCTGTCTGAGTCTAAAATGCGGTACTGGTTCACTATAGCTGTTTTTAATGTTGTCCAGTCAATGTTCTTGTGTCGCGTCACGTATTGAAAGTACCAAGTTTTAGCCTGTCCTCTAAGTAATACATGTAATTTGTTAGTCACGTGCGTCCAGTCTAAATTGTCATCCTTAGTCATTTTTTCAATGCGCTCTACAAAATCTATTACCGACATTGGTCCTTTTCCGTCGAATGTGATTCCCCAATCAAACATTGGTGACTTTCTGTCTGGGTACGTAGATTGTCTTGGATTAGTTTGGAGTCTCCGATTACTATGATCCAATCGCATTTCTTGATTAGAAATCATCAGATCCGACATCATCTGTTCTAACCTAGCAAATCTGTCATTCTCTGATGGTCCATTCGCATTTACTTGAAATTGTTGTCTGGGTTGTTCACTATTTTGTCGTATTGGTTGTACATTAATTTGTTGTCCGGGTAATTGTAATGGTGGTTGTACTGTCATGTATGGTCGCTCTCTGTCATTACTCGAAGTCGGTGTGTTGTCACTGTAGTCGATTCTACGAATAGTATTTTCATTTTGTCGAAAGTCAGCAGAGTTAATGTCGCCTATTGGTGTTTGAAATTTATTCTTATGTCCTGAATTAATTTGTTGGTCATTGTCCACGATTTCTGTGTTATTTATAGTTTGTCCTCTATTTGGTCTGTCTATAACCGTCTGAGTTGTCACCGAATCTGACGTATTGTCCGAAATTTGGTTCCGTCCATTATTTCCGTTCTGTATATTTGTAGCTGTCATTACTGATAGCTGTTGAAGAATTTGTGCGATTCCCGACTTAGTTTCTACTGAATCAGCATCTAAAGTTTTTAATCGATCCGTGACATTCATCATTATATTCTGCATTTGATTAATTTTATTTGCTTGATGGGCAATGCTAGCTTTGATATTGTGAATTTCGCTTTTATTTATATCTGTGTTTTGTCTGCTTATTTCACGGTTAACATCGTTTTCTGAACCATACCTTGGAGCTTGTTTTTGAGGATTAGCTGCCTTTTTTAAATTTTTACGTTCAGCTTCTTTTCTCAAATCTTTATCCCAATCTTCAACACTACTTAATTCCTGCTTATCTTGACAGTCAAACGATTTTATGGAATTTTCAAGTTCCGACATACTACTTTCGGAATCTTTTCGTTGGTTTGTCTTGTTAATTGTTGTGGCACTCGTCGATGGAATATCTTTCCCTAATTGTTTTTCTAAAATTTCGCGAGTCGTGGTACTACGGGTTTTAATTTTTGGTGGATTTGTGTTTGTAGATTTACCCATGATATAAAGAGAATAAACTTACGCGATAGGAATAAAAAAAAATTAAAATTTTAGTTTTGAAAACTATACTTTTATGTAGTCAGTCACTGTCAATGTTATTTATATTGGAAAAATATAGGTAAAAAAAAAATATATCTGAAAATTGTATTTAAATTTTGTCCTAAAAACTTCAGTATAATATAATATTGTTTTTATATTATAATATAATCAAAAAAAAAATCAATATAATATAAAAGTTCTACCTTCAAAATAACTTCAAAATAACTTTTCTACCTGGTGTTAATTAGTTGTACTAATAAAAACACTACTAAATAATGGATTCTGATTAGATTGACTAACCGGTGGTTCCCTAAATCAACGAATTCCTAATGATACATCGCTTGGACGATAATTCGATCTATACTTGTGTGTTTTTTTTTTTTTTTATAAACTTTATATTAATTCAGCTTCCAAATTACTAATTTTTAATATATTCCTGCCGACGTCGAAGATTATTTGTTTTAAATTTCTACTCTCAAATATTCAACATGTATTAATTATCTATAAGATTTATTAAATACGATGAATATTTGAATTTTTCGAAATTTATTTAACCCTCGATATGACCCAAATAACTAATAATAAATCATCAGAAAAAACTTCCGTTTGGTGGCATAGAGATCCAACTAATCGGGTAATTTTCCTGATCATTTACAAAAATCATCATGGTTAAGAATTGACTTTGAAACATTGTGATTACCCCACAAACAACGCTTTACTGCTAGCTGAGCCTACAGTTGCGGATTTGTTACGAATAAAATACAATTTTTCAAATCAATTCCAACCTCAATTATAAATGTTGTTCAGTTTTTAATAGTGATAATATTTGATTTTACTTTACATTTTACAAAAAAAAATTAATAAAAATGATAAAAAAAAATTAAAAATGTTTTGAAAATTAAATTTTACGTTAGCTTTAAAATATTTATTAGTTTTACTCTATTATTTACTCTACTTTATTCAATAAAAACAAATGAAAAATAACTAAAAAAAATAATAAAAATATATATATTATAAGACAAAGCTTATAAGAATTTAAATTTATTTTTCTGGGCTCAAGTTCCGTATAGGATTTCCTTTCCATTGAGTGATCGGTTTATTGAGCCCCACGTTGGGCGCCATTTTGTTAATAATTGCTTATGTACTGTCATTTCCCGAAAAAAAAGCACAAGACTGACATTTACGCCAGCGTTCAGAAACGTATAGTTCTAATAGAACCGCTTAACACATAGGGTTACATCCGGAATAACCTACGTCAAGCGCTTGTTGTACCCTCATAGCAACTTTTTGACATGCCTTGCATTAAGCACAGCTTAGCTCGCCGGATTGGGGGGGTTTGTTGTTTTTATGAGAGGCACATTATTAACATTTTTTTTGCATGTCAGGAGGAGTTTACAGGCTGGAGACGAAGTGTGTAACTACTTCACCTGTATTTGCGACTCCGGAATAAATAACCAGACTTGAACCTATAAAAACTTCAACAACATTAAATAAACAAAGGTTAGTCACACTGAGACGACATTAATTTATTTATATATATTTTTTTTTTTTTTTTGATTTTAACTCCCGAGTTCTAAATAAATGATTCTTTGTAAATTTATCAATTAATTTAACTTAACTCAACTTGAAATTAATTTAAAAAAAAATATATAATCGTTGTAATGTCTTCCCAGCAATCGACAAGAATATTGAGCTAATGATGTTGTTTTAGCTCATCGCGTTACCCACCCCTAGTCAAGTTTATTTTAATAAATAAACTGCCTTGACAATACTCGGCGCGAACTTTAAATGTATTGTCCCTTTCGTGACATCGATAGCAAAAATTAATATAAACCTATAAACTCGATTATATCGCCATGCTTCATTTCGGAACTGTTTCAGAAGTTCCCCACCGAATAACTTTCACTTATTGACTCATCCTCTAAATAAATAAATACTCATAAAGAAATATAATACATACTATCAAATTTTATTTATAAAATATTCCTAAATCATTTTATTTTTATAAATTTTTTTGGAATTTTAATTTTTATTTTTAATATTAAATTGCAATAATTATTGATTTTATTTTCTGTTATTAATAATTTGAACTAAATTTTATCTTTCATAATTAATAAATTTTATTTTTAATGAAGATCAGATTTGAATTGAATCTGGTATAGCCAAAAATAAACTAATTTAAATCTTTAGATTTTAATTTGAATAAATTTTTTAAAGTTTAAATTTTATTATAATTATATTTGGTAATTCTTATTTGATTTTATTTTAATTTCATATAATATTTGTTTTGAATTTTTCTTGGAATTTAATTTGCTTTTTTAAAGTAAACTTTAATTTAATAATTTATTTGAATTTGTATTTTTAATAATTCTTATATGAATTGAATAATATTTTTATTTTATTTGAATTTTATTAATTCTTATTTGAATTGAATAATATTTTTATTTTATTTGAATTTTATTAACTCTTATTTGAATTGAATAATATTTTTATTTTATTTGAATTTTATTAATTCTTATTTAAATTGAATAATAATTTTATATGATTTGAATTTTAATAATTCTTTTTTATTTTAATTGATTTCATTTAATTTTGAATTTTAATAAATTTTATTTACTTTTATAATCTTTTTGGAATTTTATTTAAAGTGTATCTTTAAATTTTAATAATTTTTTTTTTTGAATTTTGAATATCCTTATTGGAATTTGAATTTCACCAATTTTTATCGATTTAAATTTGAATATTAATCATAATCATTCTTTTTTGAATTATAATGTAAATTGAATTTTACAATTTTATATCTCTAGGAATATACTTTAATTTTTTTTTTATTTTAATTCAATTTTCATCAGATTTAAATTTTAATTTTATTTTTATTTGAATTCAAGATTTAAATTTTAATTTTATTTTTATTTGAATTCAATTTTAATTTTGATTTGATTTCTAGAATTCAATTTTACTTTTTATTTTATTTTTATTCTATTCATTAAGTTTTTAAACTTTTATTTTACTAATTATTTTATTTCAATTTTAATTTAAAATGAATCTAATTTGAATTAATTATTTTTTTTTTTTTTTTGTATTTTTAAATTCACTGATTACTATTCATACATATATATGTATTTGAAATTTTTATTTGTATATAATATTTTATAATATTTAATAGAATTATTTGTATTTTTTTTTATTTAATTTTTTATTTGTACTTACATAAACTTTCCAGCGTAGCTGATTGCGCAAACAGGAGCTGATTCTTGATTATTTTTTTTTTTTTTTTTTTTTATAATATTATTTTAATTTTTAGCGACTATTTTGTTTTCTTTTTTTTTTTAAAATTCTATTAAATTTTACAATATTATAATTTTATATTCTTTCAATTTTTACATTAATTAAAATAGTTTTCAACAATTTTACAATAGAATTAATTAGATTTTAAATATAAAAAAAAATTGCAAATAAATTCCAAAACTAAATTTATGTCGTTTATTATTTTACGGAATTGAATAAAACAAAATATTATATATATGTATACATAAGTATACGTTTTTTTTTTCTAATAATATTTCTTGTACTATATAATACAAGATTCAACTCAATGAAAAAAACTGGAAAAATTTGATTTTCTGTGATTTGCGGTGATGGCTTGAATTATGTGTATTTTCTATTTTGTTCCTTTTATTTTCTTTTTTTTTCAGTTTACTGCTAGAAATTTCTAATGGAATCCTGACACTAAAATATTTAATATATATTTACTAAAAAAAAATTTTATAATTTCACCACGTGAATTAATACCTTAACTACTCCTGTCCTGGTCTTATTCGTAGATTTGGACTTATGTCCAATTTTCACGAATTTTTATATTTTTTTTTCTACTATACTCCAATTTATATTGATAATTAATATTATCTATGTATCTATATTATGTATATTTTAATTTTATACATAATATGTATCTATATTATGTATATTTTAATTTTATTTTATCATAAATAAAAAAAAATCCGACATTAATTAAATCTTTACTGTCTTGCTTGTTTGAAGTTCCAATTAAGAAGAAGGAAGTAGTTCAGTTTACCCTAACCCTATACCTTTTCCTATTTCCTATTTCCTATTTCCTATTTGAATCTAATTATTATTCTTCGGCGCCTATAATCTATTACCAACATGCGCAAATAAAATTGCATGATGGCATGCGCTATCTATATTCTACAAAGCTTTGTCAAAATCTGTCCACTTCCGCCTTCCTAATTGGAATGTCAAAAGTCGTCAACAATTCAGTCAGGTCAGATGTCGTGTCGTCCATTTTGATAAGTATATTGTTTTTTTATTTTTAATTTTTGTTTATTTATTTTCTTTTTATTTACAGATAATTATTATTTTTATATGATGTCACGTTACAATAGACAGGATAAGTAAAATCAGTTGTCAAATGTCCGATTTTTTTTTCGTGCGGAAGAGGGGTGTTTTTAACTGTGACGGCTTCAGAAATGTAGCCCGCGCATAAAAGCTCTGTTCATTGAAAGAAAGCTTTTTTATATTTTTATTTTATATGAAAATTTTTTATATGCAAATAATAATGGAATTATGCGATTATTTACCTATTTAGTAAATGATAATTAAAATAAATTAATAAAAGGCTATTTTGTTATAATATTTTAATTTATTTTCACATTTTATCGAAAATAATAATGGTATATAATATAAAATTTGTGCAATTATAGATATACTTTATTGGAAAATTTATAATTTTTTTAATACGAAGGTTATTTCCACATCACCTTTGAGGTAAACCTCTCAATGCATTTTTTTTATCCTAAACGCAATATAAAATTATAATTATTATTTTTATATAACATTTTAAACTTAAAACTTACATAGTTTGGTAAAATTTCCAGTAAGGTCACTCTATCTTCCGATATTGACGGAATAAGAAAATCCATTTCCTAAATATAATATAAAATTATTATTATTTATATAATATTTTTAATTTAAAATCTACATTATTTGGCAATCTATCTTCCAAAATTGATGACATATCTACATTATTCGTAGAATTTTCTTTTTCAGCAGGTACTGGCTTCAACGTATATAAGAATAAAGTTTAGAATATAAAGCCAAGGAAGAATAAAATTAAATGAGAAATAATAATAAAAGAATAAAATTAAAATATATTTTCTAAAAATATGAAATAAAATATTAATAAAACAATTTAAAATGCTTGTTTAAAAACTTACCAAATTTTGTGAAGGAACTATAGTTTTATTTATCAGTTTCCGATGTTGTGTTTTTTTAAAATCTTGCGCTCTAAAATGTAACGCACACAACCTAAATGTCACACAATAATCATCTGGTAACAAATTTAATGCACCGAACCAGCTATAATAATAATAATAACGCCTCAAACCAAAATTATCCTGATTACAACACTGTTCAGAAAATGAACAAAATTAAAAGCTCTTTTTAAATATGGCGCCAATATTATAAATTTTATTTTTGATTTTCATTTCATGTTTACAATTTAAAACATCAAATGACACAATAAAATTTAAATGAAATTTCAAAAAAAAATATATATAAATTTAATATATATTTTAAAAACCACTCTTAATTAACTACATTTAGTATATAGATACCTGTAAAGGGTAACCCTTTCACTTTTTGGTAATTTATTAAATAAATTATATTTACACCCTTTCACAACACAATAATACATTATAATATTGTTAAATTTATACCACTTTATAGTATTACTAATGTTTTTTAAAATACTGTTTTACTTTTAATTAATAATAGCACAAAAAACCCAAAAAACTAACATAAAATAATTTCAAAATAACAAATTTTCAAAAAGGAATTGAAAGCTCTCATCAAAAATATTTGACAACCATTTTGCAAATATTTGACAACAAATTTGAAAATATTTGACAATAAAAGAGCTTAAAAAATTCGACAACAGCTTGTGGGGGCAAATATATCATATACCATATCCTGTATATTATTTTATCTGAGGCGAAAAGACGTTCATCATGCTTAGCTCTATAGTCCTGGATGAACTTTAGCTTCCTTTACAATACTCCTCCACAATGTCCTGTTATTTGCCACTGTTTTCCACTTTTGGATTCCTAATATTCTTAAGTCCTTTTCTATTTCATCAATCCATCTTTTTTTTGGTCGACCTCTGCTTCTCGTATTTGGCAGTTTCTTTTCTGTTACAACTTTTGGAAGCCTTTGAGCTGGCATCCTAGCTAAATGCCCATTCCATCTGAGACGTTGTGATTTTATAAATTTAACAATATTCTCTCCATTATTTAGTTGCTCTAATTCGCGGTTTGTTCTAATAAGATATTCACCATCATCATTTACTTTTGGTCCAAAAATTTTCCTTAGAATTTTTCTTTCAAAAATTAGTAGATCATTTTCGTTTTTTTGCATCATGGACCATGTTTCTGCCCCATACGTTGCTATCGGTCTAACTAGCGTTTTATATAATCTTTGTTTTGTATTTTTTGAAATAATTTTTGATCTAAATAATTTTATATAAGAGTAGAAACCTTTATTTCCGCTTCGAATTCTATGTTGAATAACCTCTGTCATGTTATTGTTGTTAGTTATTAATGCTCCTAAATATACAAAGTTTGTGACACCTTCAAAGTTGTAATCGCCTGTTGTTAAATTTTGCGGATTTCTTCTACTCTCTGATCTGGACATACACAAGTATTTTGTTTTGTTCTCATTAACTTTCAATCCCAATTTGTTTACTTCTTTTTCCAACTTATTAAATTTTTCTTTTATTTCTCTAACATTTCGAGCAACTATCGCTACATCATCGGCATATGCACCGACCTGCGTCATTCGATGAAATATATCACCTTCAACATCAATCTTTTTTACAGCATAATCAAGGATTAAGTTAAATATTAGTGCTGCTAAGGCATCTCCTTGGTTTACCCCTGTATTAATGTTGAAAGCGGTAGATTTTTCTCCTTGAATATGTGCTTTTGCAGTCGAATCTTTCATACACATTTCTGTTAATCTAACTAACTTATGTGGTATTCCAATAATTCGCAATATTTCATACATTTTTTGCCTGTCTACACTATCAAATGCCTGCTTAAAATCAACGAATAAAAAATGCAAGTCAAGATCATGTTCATAGAATTTTTCCTGAATTTGCCTCATCAGATGTATCTGATCTATAGTTGATCTGTTAGATCTAAAACCGCATTGATAATCTCCAATTATTTGCTCTGCATAATCATTAATTCGATTATATAATATTCTTGATAGTATTTTGTAACCAGTGCATAATAATGTTATACCTCTATAGTTTATGCAAACAGTCGTATCACCTTTTTTATGTATTGGGATTATCAGACCATTGTTCCGTTCTACTGGCATTTGTTCTACATTCCATATTTTAAAAATTAATTTATGCAATTCGCTCCACAGTTTTTCGCCTCCTTGTTTAATTAATTCAGCAACCATCATATCTTCACCTGGAGCTTTACTATTTCTAATCTTTTGGATAGCTGAATAAGTTTCCTGATATGTTGGTTCGGAAACATATGGTTCTGCAGTTTGATAAAATGTAATTTCTTCCATGGAGTTTTCATTATCAATATTTAGCAATTCGCGAAAATACTCCCCCCATCTAACTATTATTTCATTTTTCTCGCTTAACAAATTTCCTTCTTTATTCTTGCAGTTAGTTATTCTTGGTTGGAATCCATTCTTTAAATTTTTGATATTTTTATATATTTCTTTTGTGCTGTTTGATATTCTATTTTCCTCTATTTTTAACTTTATACTTTTTCGTTTTTTCGCTCTTATAATGTTCTTAGCTTTATTTCTTTTTCTATTATAGTCCAGTTGATTTGCTCTTGTATTTCTTTGCACGCATCGCAACCTAGCTTCATTTTTTTGTTTTACAGCTTCTTCACATTCATTATCATACCACTCTGCTTTTCTTCTTGGTGCTGATATTCCAATGATTTCTCTAGCTGTAGAATATATACATTCTTTCAAATTTTTCCAGGTTTCTTGAATATTGTTTTCTTCAGGTATGTGATTTATCTTTATCTTTAATGCGTTTTCATAAGAATTTCTAATATTTTCATCTTTCACTTGCTCTATGTGCTCTGCAAACATTTGAAATTCTATGTCGAAAAATGGCCTTTACCATATAGTGATCTGATTCGCAGTTAGCACCTTTGATATCAAAATATGATCAATTTGATTAACCAGTGACGATCCTGGCATCTTCCAAGTACCTTTGTGTATTTTTTTGTGGTCAAAGTCCGTACTTTTGATAAACATATTGTTAGCAAGTGAAAAATTACATAAGTATAGTCCATTATTATTGGTGTTTCTATGTAGAGACTTCATTCCAGCTACTTGGCTTACAAAATTTTCTTTCCCAATTTTCGCGTTGATATCTCCCATTATAGCTATGGTATCATACATTTAAACTTTATTGCATGCAGTTTCAAGGTAAAAATTTTCCTTATCTTCATCTCTGGATTCTTCAGTCGGAGCATATACTGAAAAAATTGACAAATTATTAAACTTTCCTTTAACTCTTAACATGCACATCCTGTCATTAATTGGCTCAAAACCTAGTATGGTATTTTTAAGTTTTTTAGCAACCATAAAACCAGTACCTCTCTGGCCTGTTCGTCGTTCTGAGCCACTGTAGAAAAGCGTGTAGTCACGTTTATCGATCGTTGATCTCCCTTCCCATCTAATTTCCTGCAGCGCTAATATATCTAGACTATACTTTTTCATTTCATGATAAACTTCCATCATCTTTCCTGGCTGCATCATGGTTCTGATATTCCTAGTAGCAAATTTCAAATCATAGTCCTTTATTCGTTGCCTAGTTCGTTGCCGTGTATTCAATCCTATCCGAGGCTCATTTGTTATTGTGTCCATCATTTTGTTAAGGTTTCTCAACTGCTCTTTTTTCCATGGTGGAGACGTTACTTCCACGCATAACCTCCAATTAGAAGGATGTATTAGCCAGAATTGTTCGTTCATCAGCTTCGCCCTTGCAAAATCATACGTATGGGAATATGTATGTAGTTACTAGTGGCCACCACGGAGAGGTAATGCAAGCACTTTATTAGGTACTCAACAGTTGCAACATTGGGTCAGCGACCGATCAATGCCTACCCTGTTGAACCCAACCCAGACCACCGCGAAAAGACGTTGTTTTTATTATATTTGAGTGCTGTGGTCCGCCGACACCCGACATCGACAAAATTAAGTATTATAAAATAATAATACTCAATAAATTAACAATATAAATATTATAAGGATTGTCTTTATTTTTTTATTTTTTTGGTTTTTCTTCGTTTTATTTCAATACACAAATTTAAAGAATGTGAAAATTTATTTTATACACTATAATTTGGTTAAGCTTATTTTTTCGAATAATTAATGCTCAACTTTCTTTTAGGTTTCAACGTTCTGCATACGATAGAAATATTTCGTTTTGGTTTGTTAAACTTATATTAGGTTTGTTAAACTTATAAGGTCATAATTTAAATTGTAAATAAAATTCATTAGTTTATAAAAATGTATAATTATTTAATTTTGTAGGACGCAAATTGCAATTATTTTACGTGCTGTAATTATTTTAGATATACATATTTCTTTTTGTACACTTAAAATATTGAATTAAAAAAATGTATATGCTAACGCAATGTGAAATTATGATTCAATAATATCTATTGTGAGTAAAACTGAACCGAATTAATCTAAAAATTACAGTTTGTTGCATGTAATGTATTGTAATATAATTTCGAATTTAATAAATCATAAAAATTTGATAATTTACACGCAAAAATTTGATAATTTACATTGAATTTATTTCAAATTTATTTGCATCTTCTAATTATTTCCTTTTAAATATTTGCGATGAATTTTGATATGCCATAATGTTATCACAATTTTCAATTTCTAACTTTCTGCTGTGAGACGTGACATTGCATTAAGGCGGTTGAGATGTATTTTTGAATTCGTATTATGCCACAAAAACTTGGTGTTTGCATAATTCTTCATTAGTTTTTCATACATTGTGGATCGAATTTACCATAATCATTAAACATTTTTTTGTAAATTCATTCATGAGCTAAAAAAATGTATACCTACTTATTCATTAATACAATAACTACCTAATTTGTATCCATATATAAGTAAATTTCAGAGAAATAAAAAAAAATATGTTTTTATGAGAACAATAAATTTAATCCAAATGATTTCAACATACAAATTTACTAAAATTTATACATTTTTCTCCTTGACCAATATATTTCATTATAAGATTTAATGAATGTTTTCTTGCATATCATTTTTATTTCTATATCGTACAACTATAGTTGGTGTTAGACTATTCAATTCCGACTTATTTTTCTCAATATATCTACAATTATTAAGAAACATAAATTATATTAGATAGTAAATATTTATATGTGTGTATTTATTTTATAATAAAATATTATATACTATATTTAATACTAGCAATATACATAAAATATATATGTATACAAAGCGTGGATACGTAATAGTTGATCGACGGTATACCAACCACGCTATTTGTAGTATCCCGCATTTAGACTTACAACCCTGTACGGGTTCAGAAAAGCTTTGTTAAACAGATTATTAATGGACTTTACGACAAGTTATTTCTGTAAGTTTGAGGTTTGTTGATCCAGCATGTTTGTTGATCTAGTAAGTTTGAGGTGTGTTGTTTGTTTTTTTAACTGTTGCCAATAAAGAAACTTTTTCGAAAAAACTGTGTCTAACCAAATATTTTTATTTCCTTAAAAATATGCGCAATGTTATTCTTATTGACTCTTTCAGTGTGTCGTAAAACTAATTTAAATACCTATCTAACAACGATTAAATCAGTTTTATCCGTTGAATGTTTTTTAATTTATAAACCTTATTGAACACACAATTGTCCTCTGCTCAGACAGTCGAGTTACGCTGATGGCTCTGGAGAAAAATTCTACCGAATCGAAGCTAGCTAAGATTTTTAAAACAAACCTAAATATACAAGGAAGCCGTAACATAGTAAAACTTCTCTGGTCACCCGGTCAGAGATCAATCGAAGGCAACGAAAAATCGGATGAATGGCACGTCAAGGAGCCAATTCAAATTCCAATGCCATAGATACTGTAAAAATCGGTTACCCCCTAAAACTTAAAAAATATTTAATTTCGATCTGGACACAAGAAACACATTTTCTTAGATTGCAACTTGGTAGGTTGTACCAAAAATAATATAATACAGGGAGATTTGTTATCACATACAAATTTAACGATCAAAATATTTTGTATAACGGGTTGTAATATTACTACCCGTCACCGTCATAATATTACGGTCTCACAAAAGCTTTTTTAAAATGACGAAGTGCTCATCAGATTACTACCCGCTCTCAAAATATATTTTCCTACTCATCATATTCATTTCATACTATTCATAGTCAATAAATTGATTACTAACGCGAAACAAAACAAAAATACTTCGAGTGTATCAATTGTTCGTGGTTTATAAATCAATGACAGCATACCCCCTTATTATGATGTATTATATTTTTCGTAATTCTCACATACAATCATAAATATAACGTAAATATTTGTTGTTTCTAGAAATGAATATTGCATATTCAAACATAAAACATTCAAATTGTCTAAGCTTTTTTCAATTTCGAAACAAAAAAGAATAAAAATTTTGTCATTTTTTTTTATTTTCTTAGCAAAGCGAAATATTTCTTTTTCAATTTTGAGTTCCAAACGGAGAGCCGACTGGAAAGCATCGTTCTAAGTGTCGTTGCAAATTAATTTAAAAAAACGGAAATATTAAACTTTATTAATAATAATATTTGTGTATAATGAAACTAACTCATTTATGACAAAATGTAGTGAAATTAGTATTACAAAAAGTGATAATGTGAATAAATCATAAAAATTTAAATTAAAAAAACAAAATAATGCCTTTAACATGGCTAATAAAAAAAATCAAACTTCTAATAAACAAAATTTAGAAAACACACAATTAAAAAAGCAAATAAATAATCTTAATCAAGTGATTATAAATTTACAAAAAACAATAAAACAATTACAGGGTAAAGATACTAATAATGAAAATAATTTATGTGATGAAAAAGAAAATAAAAAAAACGTAAACGTGTAATCACGCCGACAAGTGATGACTTACAAAATTTAATATATGGTCATTTAATAGATCATTTTCCATCTGTTTGGATGGAAACAGATGATCAAAATACTAACAATATAACAATTAACAATCAATTAGAGAATACCAATAACAAAAATAGAGTCATTGATAATAATGATAACAATACAGAGAATCAACTCAATAAAAAATATAATGTAGATAAAATTCCTCCGATTTATGTTTATAATAAGGAAATTAACAAAATATCAGATCAAATTAAAAAAGATGCAAATATTGGAATTAAAAATTAAAAAATTAAAAAAATTAACATAAATAAATTTATAATATATGCCGAAAATATTGAAGCATATAAAAACATTAAAACATTATTAATCATTGAAAATATTAATTATTTTTCATTTACATTATATTTTTCATTTGTGAGGATGATCCCCAACAAATACTAAATACATTAAATGAATTTAATATTGAAAATGTAGTTTCCATATCAGCAAAAAGACTGACAACAAAACATTCAGTTCTGAATAAATACAACACAGCATTATTCTTGATACAAGTTTCACACAGTACCAATATTAATGATGTTAAAAAAATAAAAGCTATCGAAAATCGGTTAATTACTTGGGAAAATTTAATTAGAAAATCTATTATTGCACAATGTAAAAAATTGTCAAAGATATGGACATTCAGCAAGTAATTGTGCTTTAAAGCGTCGTTGCGTTATATGTGGAGATGAACATGGTCCTGGACCAGAAAACTGTTCAATAAAAAAAACAGAAAACGAAGAAGAATTAAATAAAACAAAACAATTATTAAAATTTGTGTTATGTAAAAAAGAAGGGCATCCAGCTAACTATAAAGGATGCGAAATATACAAAAATCTAAAATTAATACTAGAAGTAAAAAAGGAAGTTTTACAACAACGAAGACAACAGAAACCAAGTATTAATGACAGTTTACGAAAAGAAGGTAAGAAGTTTCTTGATTTGGCAATTGTAAATGCAAGATTAGTAGTAGGTCTAGACTGGACAGACAATTTAGAAACTTTGGATTATGATAGCGACCAGAAAGCTATTTGCCTAGATATTAAAAAAATAAATAGAGAAAACTTTATAATAGAAAATAGTACAAAAAACTATCAGTTAAATTTTAAAAAAATTAATAGTCGAAAATATTACACAAAACTTACAAATTTACAAAAAAATATGATTATTCCCAAAAATATGAACCTGAATGATGAATTAATTGAAGAATACGTCGAAAAAATAAATGATATTATCTATGAAAGTATTAAACATAGTGTACCCACTTATAAAAAAACAAATCTGTCAAACAAATTTAAATCTAAAATAACCAACAGGCTTATGAAACATAAAACTAATGTAATAAAACATATTAGCTATTTACGAAGAAATATAATCTAAATCATAGGAATGACAATCATATTAATAGATAAAAATCTGAAATTAAAAACACACAAATATTAATTAAAGAAAATATACAGATAGAAATTAATAAATATTGGCAAGAATTTAAAAAAATTAAACCATCACCAAATATGTTTAGTTAGATAAACAAAATTTTTCGCAAAAAAAAAACAACTAGAAATAAATGACTTAACTATAACGAATGAACAAAGAAACTTACTTACTGAACTAGAAATTAATGCAGAAGAACTCGAAATAAATGATCAAAATAATTTTATAATATCAGAAAATATACAGAAAATCAATATTCTTGGAAAATTATTCGAAAAAACTCATGAAGGCCACAGAAATAATAACGACAACGAAATCAATAGAGACGTTAAACATACATACAACTTAATTAAAGATCATATTAATAAAAAAAACTATTTAACTCAGGATATATATAACATTTACCAACAATATTACATCAAATAGTGAGGATTTATATAGCAATATTTTTACAAACATAAAAGAAATCACATCAATTTTAAAAACTACAAACAATAAAACATCATATGGTTTAGATAAAATCCCAAATTTAATTTTGAGAAAATTACCCAAAAATATAATAAATAATTATTGCATTTTATTCAATAATATGATTAATAATACTTATTTCCCGATAAAGTGGAAAATATCGAAAGTAATACCAATTAAGAAGCCTGGAAAAGATCCTACTAATATCACAAGTTACAGACCCATTAATTTATTGCCAAATATTAGAAAAGTTTTCGAAAAAATTATAAAAATTAAAATTGATCATTTTATCGAAATTAAAAATATACTTCAAAATAACCAATTTGGATTCAGAAAACAACATTCTACTATGCATGCTATTAATAAAATAACTTCAGATATATGCAGGAATCTCAATGCAAAAAATATACAGCAGCGTGCTTAATAGATTTAAAAAAAGCTTTTGACACATTATGGACAGAAGGATTATTTTACAAAATGATGAAATATGAAATACCATTTATACTAATTTTAATAATTCATGTAATGATAACAAATAAAAGATTTAAAGTTGAAAATAATAATTGTATTACGGACCATGAGTTCATCGTCAACTCAGGAGTGCAGCAAGGTACCATTCTAGCTCCAACTCTTTTAATCTCTTCATAGCAGATATCTTTAAGAATGAAGAATTTAATAAAGAATCTCACAATGGAATAACATATGCAGACGATTATTACTATTTATGCAGCAGATGAAAATTTAAAAATACTGCAAAATAAACTCCAATCATTATTTAGTAAAATTAAAGATTTTCTTTATGATTGGAAACTAATCATAAACGAGAATAAATGCGAAACTATTTTATTCCGTGAAGGTCTAGAAAAATCTAAATATAACATTAAAAAACAATGGAAAAAATTTCAAATTACATCAAAAAACAACAAAATAATTGCACATCAAAATAATGTTAAATATTTAGGAGAAATACTGAACAACAGAATAAACTTTACAAATCAAGTGAACTATCTGTTAGAAAAAACAAAAAAATCATGTGTAAAAGTCTTTTTTATAATAAAATAATAAATATTAGAACTAAGATGATAGCATATAAAACTTTGATTAGACCACACATGACATATGGATGCCCTATTTGGTATAATATTAGTGCTAGTAATATGGAAAAATTAAGGAAAGTCGAAAGGCAAATATTAAGAGTATGTACAAATAAATATAGAGATCCATCAACAAACTATGTTAAATATTATTCAACGAATTATTTATACAAAGCAGCAGGTATTGAAAGGTGTGATTATGTTATTTTGAATTTAATACGAAACTACTTCGAGCGTATCAAACAAATAGAGAACAATGATTCAGTATGTCAAATGTATTACCCAAACGCACAATATTATGAACGTGCACTGGTAAATGGATATGTTCCACCAGAAAATTTTATATACTTGGACATCGGAAATTATCTACAAGATGAAGTCGGATTACCATATAAATAGAAGAGCAACTAATCAAAAAATAGTATACAATCCTAAAACCATTGAATATAACAAATTAAAATATAATCTTAAAATTACAGAAAAAGATAAAAATTTCTTAAAATAAAAATTGGCGGAATTTAAAAATTTTAAAATAAAAATTGGTGGAAATCTTAAACATAAATATCATATTATGTTAAATATTTTTTTTATTCTGTTTGTGCAGTCTACATTAGATTTAAGTTTTACAAAAATAAAGCACAGCATCAAGGGTTTTTTATAGTAAAAATATTTTTCACCCTTACAATAAAATATAGTAGAAATAATTAATCGCTAATGATAAATGTATAACAAATGTATAATTTTTTTTTCAATTTCTTTTTTGTGAAATAGAAGAATAGTACTAAGTCCTATCGTTAGGCAGTAGTATAAAATATTAAAATTAAATAAATATTCTAGCTTTAAGAATTAATATGTACATAAAAAAAATAATGAAGTAATAAAGCAGTATTTTGAATTGAATCTTTTTAAATTTTATTCGAAAAAATAAGACGTACCACGATGAATTGCTATACCGCGATGAATTGCTATACCGCGATAAATTGCTACCGCGATGAATTGCTACCGAGATGAATTACTTGCGATGAATTTATTGCGATAAATCCGCCTGGTACCAAAATAATTCGTATATATTTTTAACTTAAATTTGAAATATTTTGTTGTTTAATTTTTTAATTATTTTAATTTGCTATATTTTTGTTGTTTAAATTTTAATTGTTTTAAGAAAATAATAGTGTGTGGATAAAACTATATTATTGACGAAAAGACGTTGTTTTTATTATATTTGAGTGCTGTAGTCCGCCGACACCCGACATCGACAAAATTAAGTATTATAAAATAATAATACTCAATAAATTAACAATATAAATATTATAAGGATTGTCTTTATTTTTTTTTATTTTTTTTTGGTTTTTATTCGTTTTACTTCAATACACAAATTTAAAGAATGTGAAAATTTATTTTATACACTATAATTTGGTTGAGCTTATTTTTTCGAATAATTAATGCTCAACTTTCTTTTAGGTTTCAACGTTCTGCATACGATAGAAATATTTCGTTTTGGTTTGTTAAACTTATATTAGGTTTGTTAAACTTATAAGGTCATAATTTAAATTGTAAATAAAATTCATTAGATTATAAAAATGTATAATTATTTAATTTTGTAGGATGCAAATTGCAATTATTTTACGTGCTGTAATTATTTTAGATATACATATTTCTTTTTGTACACTTAAAATATTGAATTAAAAAAATGTATATGCTAAAGCAATGTGAAATTATGATTCAATAATATCTATTGTGAGTAAAACTGAACCGAATTAATCTAAAAATTACAGTTTGTTGCATGCAATGTATTGTAATATAATTTCGAATTTAAAAAAAATTTGATAATTTACACGCAACAATTTGATAATTTACATTGCATTTATTTCAAATTTATTTGCATCTTCTAATTATTTCCTTTTAAATATAATGTTATCACAATTTTCAATTTCTAACTTTCTGCTGTGAGACGTGATATTGTATTAAGGCGGTTGAGATATATTTTTGAATTCGTATTATGCCACAAAAACTAGGTGTTTGCATAATTCTTCATTGGTTATTTCATACATTGTGGATCGAATTTACCATAATCATTAAACATTTTTTTTGTAAATTCATTCATGAGCTAAAAAAACGTATACCTACGTATTCATTAATAAAATAACTACCTAATTTGTATCCATACATAAGTAAATTTCAGAGAAATAAAAAAAAATGTTTTTATGAGAACAATAAATTTAATCCAAATTATTTCAACATACAAATTTACTAAAATTTATACATTTTTCTTCTTGACCAATATCTTTCATTATAAGATTTAATGAATGTTTTCTTGCATATCATTTTAATTTCTATATCGTACAATTATAGTTGGTGTTAGACTATTCAATTCCGACTTATTTTTCTCAATATATCTACATTTATTAAGAAACATAAATTATATTAGATAGTAAATATTTATATATGTGTATTTATTTTATAATAAAATATTATATACTATATTTAATACTAGCAATATACATAAAATATATATGTATACAAAGCGTGGATACGTAATAGTTGATCGACGTTATACCAACCACGCTATTTGTAGTATCCCCCATTTAGACTTACAACCCTGTACGGGTTCAGAAAAGCTTTGTTAAATAGATATTTACGACAAGCTATTTCTGTAAGTTTGAGATTTGTTGCTCCAGCATGTTTGTTAATCTAGTAAGTTTGAGGTGTGTTGTTTGTTTTTTAAACTGTTGCCAATAAAGAAACTTTTTCGAAAAAACTGTGTCTAACCAAATATTTTTATTTCCTTAAAAATATGCGCAATGTTATTCTTATTGACTCTTTCAGTGTGTCGTAAAACTAATTTAAATACCTATCTAACAACGATTAAATCAGTTTTATCCGTTGAATGTTTTTTAATTTATAAACCTTATTGAACACACAATTGTCCTCTGCTCAGACAGTCGAGTTACGCTGATGGCTCTGGAGAAAAATTCTACCGAATCAAAGCTAGCTAAGATTTTTAAAACAAACCTAAATATACTAGGAAGCTGTAAAGTATATATGGTATATACCGTTGACTGTGGTGTATTATCCTATCGAATACCGTTGACTCTGTATTGAAACACTAGGTAACCCAAGCTAAAGCTACTGGTCAAACTACAACTCGGCGATTTGCCACTTGTTGCTAGTGTTGAATTTTTTGTTAGTATTTAAGACAAGCGAATAGCTAAAAGTGTAAATAAATAACAATTGATTCTGACGCTGGGTACTAGAATGATTTTATTTTTTTTATTGCAGCTTATTTTATACCCTAAAATTCTAAGTACATCTTACAAAATTTAGGTACTATTTGGAAAACTATTAGCTGACCTTAGCAAAAATACCCTAAAAAATATTATAATTAATATTTAATATAATTTCCATTGAATTCCATATGCTGAAATATGAACCCTTAAATATTTCATTTGTTTTATTATTATTCTTACGCACTGATTTTCGTTGCATAAGAATGTGCATAGAGATATATTTATGTGTATAAGTATAAATATATCTGTAATGCTTATGCATTATTTCAGCATATGTGTGACAATGACTTTTATAAAAACAGATAAAAGTGTATACCATATTTTGTGTATACAAAATATATTTGGTATTTTTGCTAAGGGGTTTGTGAGAAGGTCTTAATTCTCGCTCCTTCACACCACCCCTCCCGGCGGAAAAGGAGGAATCTTAAGGTAAGGAAAATTCCTTCTTTGGTTCAGCCGATACTTTTCCAATTTTACATTTATACATATAAGTTTTCATTGATATTTAATCCTTAGATTACATTTGGTTGTATTTAGATTTTTTTTCTAGTTTGTTTTAGTTTACTAGTTCATATTTTTTTTCCTGTTACATTATTGTTTCTTAATTAATCAATATAAAGGAAAATTTATTTATATATTATTATAATTTTTTTTTTCTTTTTGTTTCTTTTTTATTTACATTTATTTTAATTCCTTATTTTTTATTTCATTTCTAATTTTTTTTCATTGTACTCAATTACATTTATTTTATAAATAGTTTTTTTTTCCAAACAATTTTATTACATTTTTTTTTTTTTACTTTATAATTTGTTTTGTTTTTTATTTTTCAAACAATTTTAATACATTTCTTTTATACATTGTAATTTGTTTTTTTTTTCAAAACATTTTATTAGATTTCTTATACATTCTAATTTCTTTTTCCTACTTCTAATTATTTTTACCTAGCTAGAAGGTAACCTTAATTTCTAGTATTTAATAAATCTGCTATCTTCCCTATCCTAAATGTTTCAATCCTTATTGTAATTTGGTTAATACCTATTCTATTTCTATCTATTGTAAACCTTATTCTAGTTATCCCTAAATTATTGTGCGTTATATTCTCCTATCATTTTATATTTAGACAGTAGTTATTTGCCTAAGGCTTCTGGGTATGCATCCCCTTCCCCCTTGGTTGCAAAATAGTAGTGTTATAGTAATTTATACGAAAAGTATTTAAAACAAAAATTATTTCATTGCATAATTAAATCTGAGTAAATGCTTCAAAATTTATTAATTGGTTTTGTGACATTGTCATAATGTACACGTAGTACGGTTTCAATCTGTTTTTATGTACGAGTATTTTTCGCTTATCTGTTTTGATCTCGCAATTAACTCTATCATTTCGTGTTACTTCGTACGGTCCGATATAAATGGGATCTAGTTTCTTTCTGTTTTCATTTTTTAATAATACTACACTTCCTACTTCATACGTACTATCCATAACTTTATAATCTTCGTCGAATCCATAACTTTTCTTTCTAATTTTTTCCTTCCTAAAATGTCTCTAGCGTCCCTATGCGCTATTTGTAACTTATTCTTTAAATCGATATTGTAGTCTTCGTAGTTATAAAGTGGTTGAACGCCTTTTGTGAGGTTTGAAGGTAGATTAAACTGCTTTCCATAGATTAATTCATATGGCGTATATTCGGTTTCTGAGTGTACAGCGGTGTTGTAACAGAACGTGTAATACGGTAGCCATTTGTGCCAGTCTGTATGGTTTTCAGTAACGTATGTTCTTAAATACGCTCCTAGTACTTTGTGCGAATTCTCTAATGCTCCTATGCTCTCATGATGATATGCAGTAGAAAATATTTGTTCGATTTTTAACAGCTTACACATGTCTTTGAATACGTTGCTCATGAATTCAGTTCCTTGGTCCGAAGCTATTTTCTTCGGCACTCCATACTTTCATATAAAGTTTTCTACGAGTGCTTCAGCTACGGAATTGGCTTCTTTGTTCTTGAGCGCGACATTTTCAATGAATTTTGTCAATTCATCCTGTATCGTGAGTATGTATTTGTGTCCTTCTGCTGTCTCGTCTAACGGTCCTACGAGATCTACGTAAATTTTCTCAAAACTAGTTTCGCTGGTAGATGTTATGACCATTGGCTGTTTCTTTACGTTAATGTGCTTGTTACGTGCATATTCCGCAATGTTTAACAAAGTTTGTTACGTCTTCTTGTATCCCTGTCCAAAAGTATTTACACTTGATGTTTTTCAGCATACGATTAATGCCTGCGTGACCACTTGTTGGTAGAATATGATAGTCGTTCAATAGTATTTTCTTTTCCTCTGGGTCAGTTATCCTTACTACATCTTTAATTATAATTATCTTTATATTAGCTTCTTTAAATATTTTTTCCAACTTCTTTTTTATATTATTCAAATTAATTTGTTGACGGCCGTCATTTAATTTTAATAATTCTTCTTTTGAGATATACAAATTTTCTAATTTCAAAGGACCTGTGATCGCTTGCACATCCTTCCACAGCAATCTGCCGAGTGTTGTGGTTAGGTCTTCAGTGCTATCTTTCGGTCTAATCATCATTATACAATTTATTTTTGGCACATATGCCAATAATTTATTTGGACCCATTATTATGTCTTGTTGATGTTTTAATTTCTTAATTTCTTCTTCGAAACTATTGACTATCTTTAATTCGACTACTTTTAACCCTGTTGGCGGGGGTTGCAGTAACTCCTCAATAAGTTGTTCATCTGATTTTTCCTTATCTTTATTCTCTTCTTCCTCTTTACTTTTCATTGATCTAGTCATAACTAGTATCTTTAAATCATCGGATGATATTTTAATCCTGCTTAAAACGTCAGCAGTACAGTTCTCCTTTCCCGGTGAGTATTCAACATAGAAGTTGTACTCTTCTAACAGTAGTCAATACTTTGTCAGTCGTGACGATGGTTCTTTGAGTGAAAATAGGTAGACTAACGGTCTATGGTCTGTTAGAATCTTAAAGCGTCTTCCGAAAAGGTAAGGTCGGTAATGTTTAATAACCCATACTATGGCTAGTAGCTCTTTTTCTATAGTGCTGTAATTACATTCTGCACTGTTTAGCGTTTTGCTAGCAAATGCAATAGGTCTGTCATCATTGTTTGATAAGACAGCTCCTAAAGCGAAACCTGATGCGTCTGTACGCAAAATAAACTCTCCCTCGAAATTTGGAAATTGCAGTATTTTAGGACTTGTTAAAATTTCTTTGATTGTGTTAAATGCTTCTACACAGTCTGGGTTAAAATTGAATTTAACGTCTTTTTTTAATAATTTATTTAGAGGTATAGCGATTGAAGCGAAATTTGGAATGAATTTCCTATAATAATTAGCGAAAGCTACAAATCGTCTAACTTCGTCAGCATTAATTGGCTGCGGAAAATTTTTAATTGCTATGGATTTGGATGGATCGGGCAAAATGCCGTTTTCCGAAATAACATGTCTTAAATATAAAACCTCCTTTCTAAGAAAATTGCACTTTCCAGGGTGAATTTTCAAGTTTACCTCTCTTAGTCTTGAAAAAACTTCTATTAAGTTTTTATTATGTTTTTCTAAACTGTCACCGAAAATAATTAAATCGTCTAAATAAACGAAACATCTTGAATATGTTAACCCTGACATTGCTATAGACATCATTCTCGAGAATACGCTAGGTGATATTTTAAGCCCCATTGGTAGGCGTGTTAATTGGTAATGCCCGTTTTCTGTTGAGAAAGCGGTGCACGGCCTACTTTCTTCATCTAATTCCATTTGGTAATATCCTTGGCTTAAATCAATACATGAAAAATAAATTGCACCTCCTACCATATCGTAAATATCCGTGATATTTGGTAGTGGAAATTTATCATCTTCGATGTTATCATTTACTTTTCGATAATCTATTACCATTCTAAATTTCTGTAGACCTGTTATCGGGTCTTTTTTTCTTTGGTACGATTAGTACTGGTGAATTCCACGCTGATACAGATGGCTCGACAATCTTTTGGTCGATCATCTTTTGTAATTCTTCCTGTAGTTCTTGTTTTTGTGAATGTGGAATTCTGTATGGTTTTGAATATGTTGGTGATATGTTCTTTTTTAATTGGATATCTGCTTTAGCAGTATTTGTCACAGTCAGTTCGTCACCCTCTAAATGAAATATGTCATTAAATTTGGTACATATTTTCTGTACACATTCTTTCTCTTCACTATTAAGTGTATCATAATTTAATTCTTTGAGTAATTTTTCAACTCTATCAGTCGTTTTTTGTTTAGGCTTTTCATAATTAAGTATATAATGGTCGTTTAGACTATAAGATTCTGGTTCAATCCAGTTTAATTTAACCTCTTTTCCTCTCGTATTTAAGATTTTTACAGGTATTTTATTATTAATAGGCTTGGATATAGATCCAGCCATGAAAACTCCTTCGCAAAGTTCTGTCTGATAGATAATTCGTTCGCCTTTAAATTTAGAGTCGACCCAATATGTTGCTTCACAACAAGATGCAATTGTAATAACATTTGAATGGGCTTTATTTAATATAGGTAATACTATATTTTCATTATTGATGGTTAATTCCAAAGTAAAATTTTCAAATATTTATTTTAGCTTGGAAATCTTTTAAAAAGTTAGCCCCTAAAATACCATCAACTGGTACTGGAAAGTCGTCGGGTACGACTAGAAGTTGTATGGGATATTTCTGAATTCAAAATTCAATTGTTTAGCACAGGTACCTAATGTTTCAAGGTGACTTGAGATACCTTGTATTGTAGAAATATTATTTTTATTTAATTTGTCGTCCAAAAGTTTTGATTTTATTGTGCAGATAGAAGCATCAGTATCTACTAAGAATGTAGTAGTTTCTGTTACATTGATTTTAATGTCTACGTATAGTCCGTTTGTGAATCCTGCTGTGAAAATTATATCCTTTATTTCGCCTAATTGTGGTAATCTCCTACCGATTGGTTGGCCTCCCCCTCGGTGGGTTGTTCGTTTCCCTTTTCTGTGATTGCCAATACTCTTGGATTGGGTACATTTATGTTGTTGGTATTCGCTCTGTGGTTATAATTATTATTGTTATGATTCCTATTGTTATAACGGTTATTCTGATTATAATTTCTATTATTATTATAATTATAGTTATTATTATAATTAGTATGGTTATAATTATTATTATGGTTATTGTTATTATAGTTATTATTATTATTTGCGTTCCTACTTGGCGTGTAGTTTCGATTTCTAGATGGATAGTTAGAATTATTTTGATTATTATTGTTCGAATTATTATTATAATTATTTGAATTATTATTGAAATTTCGATTCCCGAAATTATTATTCCTATTATTGTTATTATTTCGATTATTGTTAAAATTTCGATTATTGTTAAAATTATTATTATTATAGTTATTTCTATTATTAATATTGTTATTATACCGATTATTGTCAGCGTACCTAACAACTTCATTGTTTTTGTCGGTACCTGGATCCAATTCCAGTAAATGCTGTATTGCGTCCTTAAAATCTTTATGACGAGCGCTATCCAAGATTATTCTGTACCTTTCATTCACCCCTTTTTTCAAAAACGCTAACCCTCTACGGTTATTAGCGGTTGTTAATGCTGCTCTTTCGTTTTCACTTTGTGCACTGACTTCTAAATCTGTCATTCGTGCTATGAGGTTTTCGATCTCATTAGTGAATTCTCGTAATGGTCGATTACCTTGACGTATATTGCTTAATTTGTTTTGTATTATTTCAATCGAATCTTTGCATCCGCATTTGGTTGTTAATAATTTCTTTAATTCGTTGAAATTTTCAGGAATGGAATTTCCTAGCTCTGTTAAGGCTTTTCCTTGAATCTTACACTTGACCAGGAATTTTACTAAGATTGTTTAATCCTCCGGTTTTAATATTTCGTGGTAGAATTCGATACTATTTATAAAGTCTCGAATCTTCTCTTCTCTTGTATCTTCTTTGTCTATGATTAAAGTGGGCAGCTTTTGCGCCACATTAAAATCAAAATTTGTCATACTGGTGATTTCTATATTATTCAAATTGTTATTATTTATTAGTGGTTCTTCTGTTCCCACTCCTATTTCTTTAGTATCGTCTTCGTCTTCGGTAATATCTGTTAAAGAAGTATTCAGAAAATAACTTATCCCATAAAAATAATTGTTTTTTTCTAAACTAAACCGGTCTTATCTAGTATCTAAGCCTACTTACTTTCCTACAAAAATGTGCTAAACTAAATTTTCAAAAATTTCCCATAAAAACAAATAATAACTCGACTAAAAAAAAGTGTCCTGACTAAACTATGGTGAGAAACTAAGTGTACTTACTAACTACTAACAAGGTGGGGAAATATATCGTATATGAAAGACTTCTTTTTCTCTGTCATATGAAAAATAAAAAAAATATTTTGATTCTTTATGAAATTATTACTATATCTATTTATTTATACGCTAGTGATATATATAAAAAAAATGAATTATATGTGGGTTATGAATGTGTAACCTTAAAAAGAGTTTTAATGTGAATTATTTATTACTACCCTACCTCAATAAATTTAATACATAATATAGTATATATATATGGTATAGTCTTTTTCTTGCAAATTAAAGAAATTGAATGCTTATGTTATACAATTTATAAAAAAAATTTTTTTTTTATATATATTATTTTCTATATTTTAGAACCCTTTCTTACATTTATTAGTATTTTTACGAAAAATTATATTAAATTTATTTATAATTTTAAATTTAAATGAAAGAACTTATATTTAAACAAAACATTTTAAAATAACGTAAAATTATCGTATTTATATAATCTTAAAGTCTATCTATTTTTTTGAATAATTCAACTACTTCTGGTTTTAAAATAAAATTTGGCACGGCTATAAATTTGATAGCGTATTTTATTTCGATGGTACTCTTTATTGGATTTGCTAGTCTTTTTTCTGGGTTTGCTATCGTAAAACCTGCCATTGTATGGTTAATTAATAATACCAGGAAAATGATTGAGTTTTACTTGAAAATTATTTATTTTATAAGATTTTTTTTTCTTAAATTTTTTTTCTATATCGCGGCAATTGCGATTTGCCGACTGATTTTTCTTTCTAAATAGGATTGGATTTTTACCCAGGCAACGCTAGCAACGATCATTATAGCAATTATTACGAGAATCAATTGAAGGTCGGTAAACAGCCGTTTCTCGATTTTCGGCGTAGTGACCGTGTTTACACCGGCGTTATTGTTAATGAAGATTTCCTCTTCTTTCGTTGCTGTTTGCCCCATGAATTACCGTATCTATATTTCCTTTTCGTAGTAGCTTAAGAATTTTAGTTAAATTTAAAAACAATTTTTGTTAATAAATTTGATTTTTTATGGTAATATTCAATTATTATTATTTATTTTTTTTTTTCTTGGCATACATATTTATATATATATATTTAATTTGAATGATTTATATATATATATAATGATATATATAGATATATTTAATTTATATAAAATAATGATTTATATTTAAAAGATTTTTTTTTTATATATAGTAAAGACAACTATAAAAATATATATATATACATATATATTTTGATAATTATAATGAGTATATATAAAAATAGTTATAAGTATTATAAGTATTTGCCACTGTTTTCCGCGATGTCAAAACATCGGTTGAACATATCGTCTAGTTTGGTTTTGCCGTCTAATTTATTTTTTTTCCTTCGGCTCTTCTCAGCCTTTTCCAATACCTGACGTTGAATTTTGAATTTCTGTTTTTCCTCTGACGGGACTGCTATCTTTTCCAGACGTTTCAGTTCCCCTATACGTTGTCTATTCTTAACGCCAACTCCTCCTCGTTTCTTTTGTAGCACCTTTGGTTGGACTTCTTTAGGTAGTTGCTTCCCCTTGGTACGATTCCGGTATTCTTCAATAGTGATTGGACGTGGTGCAGCTGTTTTATCTTCTCTTAGAATTTCTTCGAGTGGTTTGCCGTCTACAGGCAGGATCGCCATGTAAAGTATATATGATATATACCGTTGACTCTGGTGTATTATCCTATCGAATACCGTTGACTCTGTATTGAAACAATAGGTAACCCAAGCTAAAGCTACTGGTCAAACTACAACTCGGCGATTTGCCACTTGTTGCTAGTGTTCAATTTTTTGTTAGTATTTAAGACAAGCGAATAGCTAAAAGTGTAAATAAATAACAATTGATTCTGACGCTGGGTACTAGAATGATTTTATTTTTTCAATTGCAGCTTATTTTATACCCTAAAATTCTAAGTACATCTTACAAAATTTAGGTACTATTTGGAAAACTATTAGCTGACCTTAGCAAAAATACCCTAAAAAATATTATAATTAATATTTAATATAATTTCCATTGAATTCCATATGCTGAAATATGAACCATTAAATATTTCATTTGTTTTATTATTATTCTTATGTACTGATTTTCGTTGCATAAGAATGTGCATAGAGATATATTTATGTGTATAAGTATAAATATATCTCTAATGCTTATGCGCGGGTGGCCTTGAATGCCAAATATTTCAGCATATGTGTGACAATGACTTTTATAAAAACAGATAAAAGTGTATACCATATTTGGTGTATACAAAATATATTTGGTATTTTTGCTAAGGGGTTTGTGAGAAGGTCTTAATTCTCGCTCCTTCACAAAACCGTAACATAGTAAAACTTCTCTGGTTACCCGGTCAGAGATCAATCGAAGGCAACGAAAAATCGGATGAATGGCACGTCAAGGAGCCAATTCAAATTCCAATGCCATAGATACTGTAAAAATCTGTAAAAATCGGTTACCGCCTAAAACTTAAAAAATCTTTAATTTCGACCTGGGCACAAGAAACACATTTTCTTAGATTGAAACTTGGTAGGTTGTACCAAAGATAATATAATACAGGAAGATTTCTCATCACATACAAATTTAACTATCAAAATATTTTGTATGGCGGGTTGTAATATTACTACTCGTACGGTCTCACAAAAGCTTTTTTAAAATGACGAAGTGCTCATCAGATTACTACCCGCTCTCAAAATATATTTTTCTACTCATATTCATTTCATACTATTCATAGTCAATAAATTGATTACTAACGCGAAACAAAACAAAAGGAAATAAAAAAAATTCTCTCTGCTTGTGATATTTTTTCTCATTGTTTGAGAAACCTTTTCTTCCCTTTTCACGTTGCCCGAACGCACCATAGTTGAAATAAATAAAATTAATTAAGATAATACTTCTTGGGTTTACATATTCTTTGGTTGTACACACACCAAACTATTCTGAAGAACCCTGAATTATAAGAAAACGAATAAAATCCTTTACATGACCAAACCAGAGATTAGACTCTTCACGGGCATTGCAACCGGACACATTCTGTTGAGGAAACATGCCTCTCGGTTAGGCCTATCAGCAGAAACCTGTTACGGAGAGTATGGTGCAGTTGATAAAACTGTAGAGCACCTACTGCGGTACATAATAAAAGGTTAAAACATCTGGATCATCATTTCTTGACAGATTTGATGGAAGCAGGTACCTTTAAGCCGGATGGGTCAACGTGCTAGAAACTTAATCGGCCGTCGATGTGGGAGTACAACGGGCCAATAGGCTCAAGTGCGCGAGGGACTTTGATTCCGTCCCACTTGTAAACCAACCAACCAATGGCATATTTTACGAAAAGATTTAGGTTTAAAAGCATATAAGATCTAGTTGACATATGAACTGAAGCCAAATGATCATTTAATGCGTCATCGTTTATTTGATTGGACTATAGAACAGCTTGAAGTTGATCCACTTTTTTATCAAAAAATCATGTTTTCGCATGAAGCATACTTCTGGTTGAATAAACAAAATTTCAGTATTTCGGTTAAAAATAATCCACATGCATTTGAAAAAGTTCGATCACTTATAGGAAAATTAACTGTTTGGTGTGCATTTGATCTTTGAAAAAGGGTTAATCTCAATGGTTTGATAATATGTGGTTTCTACAAGACGGTGCTACGTGGCATACTGCTTGTGAAACAATGGATTTATTGCGTGGCAAATTTATATGTTTATTGCGTGGCAATTTGCCAGCATGTGCTAAAGACTATTTTTTGAGGGGGTATGCTGTCATTGTTTTATAAACCACGAACAATTGATACACTCGAAGTCAACATCGAACGAGTTAATAATAATATTAACCTTTATTTGAATAAACATGCAAAAATTGGGTTAATCGAATTGGCTTTATATAAAAAAGTATACGAAAATTGGGTTGATCCTATTGGCTTTCATATGAACCAAATATTGTTCAATAAGTAATGTATAAGAACATCTCTATACTAAACCATCCATACTTTTTGTTTTATTTCAATTTAACATTGTATCACGCTTAATGGAAGACCCTTTATAAGGTGAGTTTGCTAGTCAGTTGTTATCAACGTAAAACATAATTAAGTCCTAAAAAAGTCAAAATTTGTACCAAAAAAATATTACAAAATTCAGAATAAAAGTTGCACTGAAAAAATGAATCAAAATTTCAAAAATGATACGTAACATACGTAATTGATTGCACGATATACGTATAATAATTTATAAGTACCTTTTTCTAGCCAGTGCCATTAGCATTTCTTTTCTATTTTGCAAGATTTTTTCTCTTTCCAGTGAGCTTTTAGAAAATCTATCTCCTATTGATACATCGTCATGCCTGAAAGTTACAATTAAAAGAATAAAACAAATTTAAATATATAGTAATCTGAAAAAAAATGTGAACTGAAAAATAAATAAATCTGCACTATAATTGCAATCCGAAAATTGTTGTCAGATTACGTTAATAATTGAAATGTGGGTTAATTTTGTTTTCAAGTGAGAACGTCGTAGACGATGATTCAATATATTGAAGTTTCAATATATTCAAAGCTAAATTAATAAATTAAATATAAATATAGAAATATTTAATGAATTTTAAATAATTTATCCAGTATAAAATAATATTATTTAATACGTTTTGCTCTATATTCTTTGCTTTGCGAATTTTTACCAGTTTCGTGTTTTTCAAATAAGGTTAGTAATTGGAGCTATAATCGCTTGATATCTATAACAAGAGATTTTGTGTTTTCATTCCGTTCACAAGAAAATATAATTATCAAACGAATCGAAATAATAGTATATCTTTTAAAATCTGAATTAAATGTAAGGATGGAACTAGCTCATTTGATGTTCTCTTTTAACTCCAACTACCATATTAGGGCTTGACACACTGCCCCTAGATAACACCGATTTTTAACGTAATTTCTTAGATACATTAACGATTTTTATTAAGAATGCAAAATTTTTGTTTTGGGGATGCGTCAGCCTTTTTATGAGAGTGAGAAGTTTGAATTGACAATATTTGAGCTAGGACCTTCTAACTAAAATAGATTCGGATCTTTAGGAATCACTAAAACTGTTGAAAAAGAACACAACGAAAAGAATAATCAAAAAACGCTCCGGGTCTGTGCTCAAGTACCTACAAAGTATTCAAATGCGAGGATCAGTTTTACTACAATTTCCTTTGCAGCAACGTCGCTAAAATCAGCAAGGGCTGATAGGAAGCCAAGATTGTTCTAATTCCAACTAGTGAAATCCTCAAAAGACCTAGAGTCTGCATTTCGTTGCCTCAGGTGGAGTTAGGCGCGGTGAAGCTACTTTGCAATTAAACGAATTCAGCCGATGTTCTACAAAAGCAAAGTATATCGTTCCTACTGCTGATCAACGAGGAAAGTGTATCTGCTCTTGAGAAGTTGAACATTAAGCTTTTGTTGTGCACTAAAACTTGCCAAACTAAAAATATTCAAGTCAGATAGTTTCGAAATAGACAAACTAAACGAGGCAAACACCCTGCTAGAAGCTAGAGAATATGCTGATAGATATAGGGACAGCTGAAGCGTAAGAGTCATGCAAAAAAGACGCATGTTGTACATATTAATCTTAAGCAATCGAAATGCGCCTCGTATAACATGTTGGTCCTTCTTAGCAAGAACCTAGATATCGCCTTAATTCAAGAGCCGTGGAGTAACGCCTCAAGGATTAGATGCCTGACCCACAGAAACTACAACATGTTCTACAAGATTGTACATGCAGAAAAAGCTAAGCTTGCAACAAGTATTTTGTTATTGATTACATGAATCATTAGTGACGAAACCATAAATATAGAGAATTGGAAGGTATCCGAGGATACATACCGCCGGATACTCTTCAACGTCAACCTTACAGAAACTCGTTGTCTACTGGCTGGATGAAGTTCAGTGAAGTTCAATTTAACCAACCTGAGGAAAGAGACCACAGATGACTACAACACCAGTTACAGACAGAATAGCTGATAAATATACAAAGATCACCTCAGAGGATGTAAGAGAGCAATCCGTCTGGCTAAAAGACAGTCCTGCAAATCCATTGGATCTTATCCAAAGAGCATGCAAACCCATACTTCTTCAAAACTAAGGAAGCGTCGTGGACTGAATCGTTATCCGAAACCCTAAATCTACTAGCGCACACCCATTTCGAATATGCACTGGCGACGTCTCAGAGATCGAGCAGGTGGCCGCTCAGGGAAGATATTTTATGGAATGAGTAACGGAAGAAATGGTTGCCTGGACAATCGATAATTTCTCGCCATATAAAGCTGCAGGTACAGATGGAATTTTTTCCAAAAATGCTGCAAGAAACAAGGGAACTAGAAGTCTCTTCATCATTAAGTTTTTTACAGGCAGCCTCATGCTCAGTCAGTCTACAGATGTAGAAATGGTCACGGGTGATACCGAAGGGCAGTGGAAGAGGGCATGAGACGTCGAAGGATTTTAGACCGATTAGTCTATCCTCCTTATGGTGAAAACACTCGAGCGTATACTCGAGATAAAACAAGGAAGACCTTGGAGAGAACTCCATTGTGCAAGTACCATCACTCATATTGTAAAAGAGAGTCTACGGAAAACGCACTAAACGAATTGGTCTGCACTGTCGAACATTCCATACAGTGTAAAAAATATACTCTAGCCACCTTCATAGACATTCAAGGTGCGTACAACAACATCCATACATCAGCAATCCATGTACCACTAGGTGTAGAGGCTGCACTTAGCCAGTGGAATGTAAAGATACTGCAAACGAGAGTCCAATCGGAACGCAGCAAGTAAAAAATCACTAGGAGAGTGAGTAAGGGTACTGCTCAAGTCGGGATGCTGTCACCCCTACTATAGCTGCTAGTGAAGAAATCCTTAGGGAACTTCAAGTGGAAGGAATCACAGCCATCGTTTATGATAATGACCTAGCTTTATTGGTATCTGGGAATTATGTTTAAGTAATTGGCGAAATTATGGACAGAACTTTCAAGACTGGGTCAAGGGATGTGTACTCTGCGCTAACCCGAGTTGGATGAGGTAGCGAAGCTAGCGCAGAGCAACCACAAACAACTGATTATAGGCTGTGATGCTAACTCTCATTACACAGTATGGGGCAGCTCAAACTGTAATGAAAAGGGTAAGTCACTGCTTAATTATATTTATACAACTAACCTATTATTAATGAACCTTGGGGTAGAACCTACCTTTATCACGCGTTCTTGTATGGAAGTAATAGATATAACACTAGCCACAATTAATATATCTGCACACATCCATAATTGGAGAGTTTCGAACCAAGCATCCTTATCGGATCACAGATATATACGTTTTGAAATTGATGCGACGATCCCACCAGCCATTCCTTATAGAAACCGGGCAAAAACTGACTGGGCTTCTTTCAGGAGCAAGGTGGAATCAAAATTAAATCTCTCAGTCAACCTCCCCCGTACATTGTACTCGGGTGAAGATATTGACAGAGAAGTAAAGGTGATCACGAACCTACTTATGGATTCCTATGGAGAGTCCTGTCCCTTGAAACGGGCCAGATCTGACTCTGACCCCCTTGGTTGACACAGGACCTAAAAAAAAACGTAAGCGGGTACGCAGGCTTTGCAACAAAGTTGGTTCAATTTCAACTTTTTGCCGCGATGCCGGATTGAAATGTCACTAAAAAAATAGACACAAAAATTAAATCGATATCTTCTAATTTTTAAAAATTACTAAATAAAACAAATTCAACACAATATATTTTTTTTATAATAACTTAAAAATCACTTTAAAAAACTGAACTTAATTTTCCAAATGACTTGAATTTTGAAGAAAAGAATTCTATTGAAAGTTTATGCAAAGAATATATTTATTTATTTATTTATTTATTTCACCAAAACAAGGTACAAACTTAAATCTATATAGATTACATTGATTATTTATTAATTTTTAAATATATAACTACATATATAAAAAAAAATTACTTTAATAAAATAAAATATAAGTACATTATTTGTGACTAGAAATTAATTTATATACATATATATAAAGATAATATAAATAATATTGCAAATGATTATACAAATATTTAAAATTATATTTTATTATTAAAATTACATTATTAAATTACATTGTTTATTCATAATTATAAATGTAAGCATTACATAACGCTAAGGGAGCGTATAAGATTAGACTTGAAAATGTTTTTTGATATGTCAGAGGCGTAATTACTGCAGTGTGTGTTGAAAGTTATGCAGCACCTGTTAATCGGTTCATTCTTGGCATATTCTTTCGTATGCGGATATGTTTTTAAGAGACTGGTATGTCTTGTACGTCTGACTACATCATTAAATTTGATTCTATTTACTATAGAAGTCACGTCAATATTACCCTTCAATACGTCAAATGTAAAACACGAGGTGAGCACTATACGCCTTGTAGAAAGCGGAATGATATTAATTATTTTAAGTCTATCTGAGTAACTTGGTAAATTAGTAAAATCATTTGGATTATATAAGTCACGCAATGCAAATAATAAAAATTGTTTTTGAATAGATTCTATTCTGTCAGTATGTATTTGAAAGAACGGATTCCAGATAGGACATGCGTATTCAAGAATCGGACGGACGAGAGCACTGAATAATGATTTAGTAACCCAAACATTATTAAATTCTTTAGCTCTTCTTTTAATGAACCCAACCATTTTTTTTGCTTTAGAAATTATTTGGTCTATGTGGCTAGTAAAGCTAAGTTTCACGTCTAACAAAATACCTAAGTCACTAATTTGATTAGCACGATGGAGCGGTGTACCATTAATATGGTAGTTATGCAGCAAAGTTGTATTTTTACGAGAGAAACTAATCACGTGACATTTTTTAACATTTAGGTTTAATTTATTAGCAATACACCAGTTTTCTAGGTCCTGAAGTTTATTTTGAAAGAAGCTAGCGTCAGACAAATTAGCAATAATTTTATATAATTTTAAGTCATCTGCATAAAAAAGGTGTGCTATGTCACCAAGAATTTCCGAAAGATCCTTAATGAAGATGTTAAACAGAAGGGGTCCTAAGTGACTACCTTGAGGAACTCCTGATGTGACATTAATAGCAGATGATATTAGTCCTTGAAATCTCACGAATTGAGTTCTATTATTAAGATATGAAAAAATCCAGTTTAATATAGGCCCAGTAATTCCAATAGAGTTCATTTTAGTTTTTAAAATGTTGTGGTCAACACTATCGAAAGCTTTGCTAAAGTCAGTGTACACAGCATCTATCTGGTGGCCCTTTTCCATATTACATAGAATGTCGGAAGTAAACAGCATTAGGTTGGTGGTAGTGGAGCGACCTTTTCTGAAACCATGCTGCTGTTCATTTAAAAGTGGATTAATTATAGTGGAAATTTTGTCACAGACCAATTTTTCAAAAAGCTTCGGTATAGCTGATAAAATAGCAATTCCCCTATAATTATCTATATTGCATTTGTCACCGCTTTTATAAATAGGTGTTAAAAATGACGACTTCCAGTCAGAAGGAAAAACACCAAGTGATAGAGATTTATTAAAAATTATGTTTAATGGTATTGTTAATTGTTGTGCACAGTAGTGAAGCAAACTAGGTGGTATTAAATCTGGTCCAGGACCCTTATTAATGTCTAAGTTATGCAACTCATTCAATATCTCTTCATCACTTAAAGATAAAGAGTTGATTATTGGAGATGTAGGTTGTGAAAGGTCATTGTTTGGTTTTGATGGCAAACAATAAACTTCACGAAATCGAGCAGCAAACATATTACATATTTCATTTGGTTCGGATGAAGTTTTAATATCATTAAACATAGTGGAAGGATAACCATTGCATTTCCTTTTTAAGTTTACAAAATCAAAAAATTTTTTTGGATTAGTAATAATGGTTTGACTAAGATTACTAATGTAACAATCATAAAATTCTCTGGATTTAGATGAAAATTTAGATGCTAGTTTCTGATGATTCTGAATTAATTCAGCATCAGGATTAGGATTATTTTTAATTTTCAGATATAATTTGTTTCTGCGGTTACGCAATGCCCTAAGGTCCTTGTTTAACCAAGGTTCAGTAAGTTTGTCCTTTTTTATTATTTTTGGAACGTTCAGTTCTATTATATTTAAAATTTCCTTGTAGAATACTGCTGAATTGTAGTCCAGGTCGTTTGATGAGAGTATGTCAGTCCAGTCAATGGTAGCCAGTGCATTGTTTATTTGTTCATAGTCAGCGTTTTTGAAATCAAATACAACTTTTTTGTTGTACGACTTATTAAAAATAATCTGAGATGTGGGAAGTTCAACAATGATGGCTGTGTGGTGTTTTGAGTTAGAAAATAAATTCACACTAGGGTCAGCAATAGTAACAATTGCATCGTCATAGGTATTTGTAAAAACTAAATCTAACCATCTGCCATTGCTGTTTGGAAAACCATTAATTTGCTGAATATCATTACTGTAAAATAGGTCAATAAGTGAAAAATCAATTTCATCGGTAAAATTAACTGGCAGCAAGTGGTTGTCCGAATTGTCATTTATAAAATTAAGTTTAGGGCGATTAAAGTCACCAAAAATAAAAAATTTTTCATTTTCCGAAATGTTATTGATTATTTTTCGTGATGACTCAAGGAATTCATTATATATACTTTCGTCCGAATTTGGAGGAATATATACTGCACCAATATATAACTTAGTTTTATTAATCAGTATATTAATGAATTTATGTTCAAAGTGACGCGATTGAACTGTAGATATATTATAATGCGACATTGTATTTCTTACAGCAATCATAACTCCACCACCCCTTGATAGACCAGAAGAATTATAATCTCTATCATGTCTATATATTGTCCAATCACTATTAAGAATTTCTTCATTATTGTAAGAATCATTAAGCCAAGTTTCGGTAATAATTATGACGTCGCATGGGCTCGAATTGGCATCAATAAATAAGTTTTTTATTTTGCCTCTAATGCCACCACAATTATGATAAAGAATTTTGAGAGGACTTGAATTTACAAACTTACCCGAAAGGGATGTAGAATGACTTTTATGCTGACTTGTGTTTAGGTTCACGAAAAAGCTTATCCTGATTTTCACGCAATTTTTGCGCATGTTGGAGTTGTGCAGTATGCTTTGAATTGAAATGAGATTCAAATGCAGCTAGATCCTGGTCAGTCTGAACGCTCGAGATTCCCAATTGTTCATGATATTTATAATACAATGATTTTAGTGCATTGAAATCAGTAGGTAAACCTTCTTTTTGAATGGAGACCAATGTGCTAGTCTTAGTTCTACCATCCACACAAACGTCTTGTGGTTGTTTGTGAAGATAAGCCAAAAATAGGCGTACGTCCTCGAAAAGTCTGGGTTCCCTAAAGCGACCTAATAAATATCTATTTTCAAAACTGTTAGCGGAATTTACCGTCAGTTTTATTTTAGGGGGGAAAAGAGGATCCAAAAAAGAATTGCTGGGATTAATATGTGTGGCGTTTGATGTCTTTTCCGGGTCGTTTAATGTTTCACCTTGTGTAAAATTTATAGTTTTTATACCAGGAATATCATCACTGGGATCAAGGTTAAAATGTGGTCTGTTGGTAATCAAGCATTTACTTGATAAAATTTTTTTGTTTTTAAAGTTGGTATGATTTTTTGAAGGCGTTAATTTGGGGTTTAGCTTTTTTTCAATATTATTAGTAGTAATTGCCTTAGAAATAGTGTTAGGTAAATATTTATTATTTCTATTATTATTTTTATTATTATTATTTACAAATTTTTTTACCCATGGTGTGAACTGCAGATTACCAAGTATAAAACGCCCTTCAGGATGCTGAAAAAGCCATGCGTACTTGCTGTGTATTCGTAGTTTTACGGCCTGGTACAAATTGTTTTTTTTTAGTTTTTTAGCTCTAGGTTTAATGCCTGAACATGAGATTACTTTAACATGGAGTTCATTTTGTAAATAATTAATCAGCAAACTTTTTGTAACATGCTCTGTGATGGCCTTCACATGGAAAGTAAATATAGTCTGGCTGCTTGATTTATCCTTAGAGACTGTGTCAAGTAAAGTATATTTACCAATTCTTGAGAGCCTAGTTTCCCAGTCAGCTTTGGACCATAATGTTCCAAATTTATCAATCTGTGTGTTGGCATCTGAGACTATGGGTGCAAAAACTACCTGATTTGGTGCTGGAATATTAGTTTCAGTAATATTGATTTGTGGTACTAAGGCAGCCAAAACTGGATGATTTGGTGCTGGAACATTAGTTTTCGGGATATCAACGACGATGCTAGTTTGTGCTGCACAATTATAAGAATTGTTGGCCATTAGTTCAGCATGTAAAGACATATCATTATGTAAAGAAACAATGCTGTTATTAAGATGCGATGTTGTTTTATTAATTTCGGAAGGAAGTTCGTCAAATCTATGTATTATGTTGCTGATATCACTATTTATGGAGTTAATTTTATTCTGCACATCATCAATTTTTTCGGTATATTCAAAATAGCGACCAAAATCAAAATATCTGCAGGAAATATCATCCAGTTTCACTTGTTGATTCGACAGAATTTTATTTGTTTCTTGGATTTTAGAGTTTAAGTCATCATGAATAGTGCTTATGTGCTCAATAATGGTTTCTGATGAATTTTTGTTTTGTACATAAGATTTCATAAATTTAATTTCATTTTTTATCTCCATAAGGTTAGCCTGAAGGTTATCATTGGTATTGGTGTTCAAAGTATTGGATAATAATAATGACATTCTAGATAATTCTTCCTCAAAATTTTTAAATTTCAGTTTGTTGAAGTCCTCAAATTTGTCGGTCGATACAATGATTTCTTCAATACCTTTATTGACTGTTTCAACGTTGCTAGCCAGTTTATTTATTTTGCTGCTGTGGATTGCATTGGTATCTGACAATGTATTAATTGACTCTGTCAAATTTTTAATATGTACATTATTACATTTAATGGCCATAAGCACGTGAGCAAGTGATATTTCTTTGCATTCATTGCAAAAAAAAGTGAAAATTTCAAAAACCTCGGTCAAGTGGGGTGTTAATCTACGGCCTATACCAATACATATGGGGTGAAAAAACTTTCCACATATGCCATTGCACTTAACCCAATCACTGCAATTACCAATATTTGCACAGTTTGTATTACCACATTGCTTATCCATATTATATTTAGTTTTTTTTTTTTAGAATGAAAACACTTATATTGTAACAAACCACAAAAAATTAAATCAAATATGCCAGCAAAAAGTTTGTAAGACTAGGTCAATGTTCTTGGCAAATATATGTAATTATAATTACAAAACAATTACACTTAGAATTATTCAAATTATTTTTGATATATTATATTACAGTTTTTTTTTTTTTATAATTTGTTTTATTTTTTTTGCATTAAGGTAAATAAACTCGCGAAACTATACGTCAGCGAAAATTATAAAAAAGACAAAATTATATTCAATTAAAAAAAAATTGTAAATAATTAAAGTCAATATGTAAATAATTAAAAATACGAGCGAATTCAAAATACGTCTGCACTGATTGACAGTTTTTTACTTTCACTGTTTGAATAATACAGTTTAATTTTGAATATTGTTTAAAACACACTTAATTTGTAATGTAAATTTTTTTTTAAATAAACTTAATTCTTCTTCTTAGTGTACCACTCCGTTCCGGAGGTTGGTCATCATTGCTCGTATATGGTCTGAAGATTTTACTTTTTTAAGTAGCTCGATGGTAGGCATACCAAACCAATCTGCTAGATTCTCTAACCACGAAATTCGTTTACGACCTCTGCTTCTTCTACCTGCTATTTTTCCCTGGAGTGCTAGTTGGAAATAAAAGAAATATTAATAAATCGTTTAATGAAGAAAATAAACGTTGAAAAATTGAAAAAAATAATAAATAAATTAAAAATTTATATAGTATTAGGGATAGTTTTAGAGTTAGAGAGTATTTTAGGAATAAGAATATAGAGCGGAAAAATTTCAAGAAAGCAAATTTGTCAGTTGAATAGGATGCCAGATATGTTGCTAAAATTAAATTAGAAAGCAAGTCTTTATATGGGTTAATGGATTCGGGAGCTAGTCTAAGTTGTTTAGGTTTTAATGGGTTAAATTTATTAAGAGAATTAGATATTAAGTACATATACGAAAATTAAGTCAGTAGCGTGTACGACAGATGGTGTTAGTCAATCAATTGTAGGATTTGTAATTTTAAGAACGGAAAATAACAAAATGGTAAAGTCGGTAAAGTTTTATTTAATTCCGTCGTTAAAGAAAGGCGTGATTTTGGGGATGAATTTTTGGCAAGCGTTTAGCATAATACAGGCCCAAGTTTCAATGTTGTCGGAACCGGAAATTAAGACCGGTCATAAGTTGTCGATGGAGGAGAGAGCGGGGTTAGATGAGGTGATGGATTTATTTCCGTCTTATGCCAAACAGGGGTTAGGGAGAACGAGAGTTCTGAAACATAAAATCTATGTAGGTACGGCAACTCCTGTTAATGCTAAGGCATATCCTTTTTCGCTTCATAAGAGGAAAATTCTCGATCGAGAGATCGATAAGATGTTGGCCGAAGGTATTATCGAACCGAGCCAAAGTTCATGGTCGTCACCTTTGGTAATGGTGGAGAAGAAAAACGGTGAGGTGCGTTTGTGTTTGGACTCGCGTGCGGTCAACAAAGTTACGACGAAGGATGCGTATCCTATGCCGAACGTAAATTCGATCCTTGGCCGAATTCGAAAAACGCGCTTCATCACATCACTAGACTTGAAACAAGCTTTTGGCAGGTCGAATTAGACCCAGAATCTTGCGACAAAACAACTTTCGTGGTCCCTGGTAGAAATTTGTATCAATTTGTAGTTATGCCGCTTGGCTTAACTAATTCGCCCAAAACCTTATGTCGCTTGATGGATAAGATCATTTCATATGAGTTACATGAAGACGTTATTGTGTATTTAGATGATTTGCTCATTCTTTCTGATGACTTCGAATCGCATATGAAGTTATTAAGGCAGATCGCCAAATGTTTGAAAGATGCGAATTTGACAATCAATGTCGAAAAGAGCAGCTTTTGTCAAACAGAAATAAAATATCTAGGACACATAATTTCCGGGGAAGGAATTAAACCTGATCCTTCCAAGGTTATTGCCATCAACGAATTTCTGCGTCCAAAGTCCGTCCGTCAAATCCGACGATTTTTAGGAATGACTGGTTGGTATAGCTGGTTCATCCAAAATTACGCTGAAACGGTAGCTCCGATTTATGATTTATTGAAGAAAAATTGCAAAGATAAGTGGTCAGAAGCAGCGGAGAGTGCATTTATCGAGGTCAAAAGTAAGCTAACGGAAGTTCCGGTTCTGGTAAATCCGGACTTTAGTAAGCCATTTTTCATTCAATGCGATGTATGTATGTCAGGGGTAGGTGGTGTTCTTTTCCAGAAGGATGAAAATGACAAAGAACATCCAATAGCGTTTATGTCTCAAAAACTAACAAGTGTTTGGCAGCCCTGTTGAGCATAAAGAAGGATCCCACTTCACCCTGATCACAGATCATGCTAGTCTGAAATGGCTTATGAAAACGACAGATTTATCAGGACGGTTAGCTCGATGGAGCTTAAAGTTGCAAGCTTTTGACTTCGATATTGTGCATCGAAAAGGTAAGGAAAACATCGTAGCTGACACCTTATCTAGAGGTGATGTTGATTCATTGGCCTTACAAATCAATAGCCTTGATTTAAATGATCCTGCATTTTTTGAGAAGGAGTATGAAGAAAAAAGAACATTATTATAAAAAACCAAAACGTTCTACCAGATTTAAAGATTTTGGGTAATGTCATCTACAAACGAGTAGATTTTCGTCGACCGGGTAATGATGTCGAATGGCGTGTATGGGTGCCACCAGCTCTTACTGATTCGGTCATTTCTAAAAATCACGATGATCCACTTTCGGCTCATCTCGGATCAGCTAAAACATTAGAGAAAATTAAAAGATTTTACTATTGGCCGCGTATGGGTAGTCAAATTTTAAACTACGTTAGTAACTGTGAAACGTGTAAAGAAAGCAAGGCTGCTAATAAAACTTTAAGACCTTTAATGGGTAAAAAGGACATTCCGGAACGTCCATGGCAGAGAATTTGCATAGATTTGTTGGGACCGTATCCGAGGTCTACAAAAGGTCATACTTATATTTTAATTGTTTTAGATACGTATTCCAAATTTGTATTATTGAAACCACTTAGAGTCTCAACAACTGGTATGATCATATCATTTCTAGAAAAAGGTGTATTTAATTTATTTGGCGTACCAGAAACTATTTTATCGGATAATGGTGTTCAATTTGTAAGTCGTGAATTTAAAAATCTTTTAATTAAATATGGCGTCCGACATTTCATTACAGCTTTATTTAGTCCGAAAGAGAAACATTTAGGAGAAATAGCGTGTGCGCTTCGTAACGTCATCCATGATTCCACGGGCTATTCACCTTATTACCTCACTTTTGGTTATCACATGCTCTCTCATGGATCATCTTATGATCTTTTGAGGAAGTTGCAAGCCTTAAGTGATGGTAATATCCCTATAATTGATGCAAATTTACACCAGGAAGAAGTCAAAACTGATGTGTTGAATTGTTTCAAGAAAGCTCAAGAGAAAAACGAACGAACTTACAATTTACGTTCAAAACCCATAGAATACGTATCAAGACAAATTCTATACCGTCGAAACACTGTTCAAAGTGACCAGTCAAAAAGTTCAATCAGAAATTAGCACCGAAGTTTGTGAAATGCCGTGTGGTAAGGGTCGTGGGTCGATGTAGTTATGACGTCGAAGATTTAGTTTCGAGAAAAATATCACGTCGACACGCTAAGAATTTAAAACCATACTATTTATTTAAGATTTCAACCAACTTCCTTTTCTTTTGCTAATTTAGTTGTGTTCAGGGCTCACTCCAACTAAATCAGTTTTGTAACAGCTGAAATCTGAAATAAATAAAAATTATTATCACTTATTATACAGCTTATGGCTGGTGGTTGCCAACCAAAAATTCATTATTATTTATTTTTTCTTACCTTTATTAAGTGATTATCTTACTTTCATATTGTCCGTGTCCGTCTGCTATCGATTATATGTGTAAGGAATATCTAAAATATTAAATAAAATAATTATTTCTTAAAATTAAAAATAAAAAAACTTTTACTTACCAACCACATTGTTTATAATTTATATTCCTTATTGATTGATTGACTTAAGTCACAATAATATGACAGAACGTCAAATAAATAAAAAAAAATAGAACCGCCGTGGGTAAAATTTAAAACCGATAATAGATTGCGCGGAGATCGGTAGAAAGAAATGACGTTATAGGGAGAGCTTACTAAAAATAAAATAAAAGAATAATTTTGGCGGGAAATGATAGCGTGGGTTAGAATCGTGAGTAAGCTGAATAATGATAACAACAATTAGGAAGGAAAAGAGTAGAATAGAATCGGATGGGGAGATTAGTTTCAGCATCCAAAATAAAAAGATATGTTGGTTGAAACTCGGATAAAAAGAAATTTAATAAAAAAGTAGTTAATTGTAATTTTCTTTCTGAAGATATTTGTTCTTCGGTTGCGAAGCAGAAATTGATTTTTTTTTTGTTAAAGTGCCTCAAAATGAATTAAAATATTAATTTATTAATATAAGGGTACTGGTGGAATTAATGCACGATATACTCGTAATAATTAAATTAAATATAAGGTGTAGAGTAAATAACTTAAAAAAAAATTATAACTATAATATGCTGGGAAACGAAATAATAAATTATCCTCCAAAAATAAATTAATTAAAATATAAATTAGTGATAGTTAAATAACTTAAACTATAGTATGTATAAAAATATTAGTGAAAAACTTAAAATAATGTAGTATAACAGTGTTAAATACCATGAAATAAAATTAATAACTCGAAATTAAACATTCTTTTATATATAATAAATATATAAAAATGGACCTATAAATCAAACAAGGCAATAAAATTAATAAAATTACCTAAAATATAAATTAATATTTATACAGTATAATAAAATATATAAAATTACATATAAAGTTATATATATATATATATATATATATATATATATATATATAAAATACATAACATCGAGAATTATAAGTGGCGGCACCGAAGACTGTGCAATTGTTGTTGATGATTGTTTTGCTGTGAAAATGATATGTTTAAAGTTAAATAAATAAATTAAAGTAGTATTTAAAAGGAAAAAAAAAGAAAAATTAGTAAAATAAAAATTTAATTGGAAAGTAAACCAGAAATTAAATAATCAGTTAGAGTAAAATGAAAAGTGATTTTCTTAGTGTATTTTTTTTTAATTAGATTTTGAGTTTGATTTTTTTGATTTTATTATGTGGCAATTTTTATAACCCATTATGCATAGGTTCCAGTTGAATACAGTACTGTATACGTTGGAAACCAGGTAAATTTTTCCGTATTTAAATATATTGAAATTATATTATAAATTATGTATTTGATTTTCTTTATAAATTATAATAAGTAAATAGTAAATTAAATATTAATAAATATATTTGCAATAAAATATGATAAATTGAATATTGTAAAAGTAATTAGATTTTTTTTAATAAGTATATATTAAATTAAAGTAGAGTAGTACAATTGAAGTAAAATTAATTGAGTTCAATAACTGTAGTAACGTAGTTATGAAAATCACTAAATTTTGAAAATTAAATTGTCTACAGATCTAACTATATAATTATCTGGAAGAAATAAAAATAATTTCATTTAAAATGCAGCATAAACGAATTATATCTGTTTTTATTTATTATTTGATTATAATGGAATTAAATCCATAATGGGATGAGAATTCACCGGAAGTTTATTCGCCATCCTTTTCCCTCATCCTTTCCATATCCTATGTGTATGTATTCCATGTGTTTGTTTTACAGAATTAATTGCTTATAGGAATCTGGCTCCGGGATATTGTGTCCCACGCCCCCCGGCGAAACTCAGCCCGGCTGAAAAAGGAGGTCAAAGCAATATCCCATAAACTTGATGTTTACCTCCATTCCAGGATTTATGATAGCTGCGACGTGATGAACTAGCAGTTACACCATGGTTTGTTTACTTTAACGAAGTTAACATTGTGACCCGCGTAAATAAAAAATATAATATACACAAATAATTTCCATTTTTACCATTATAAATTATTTTATTTTAATAAAAGAACAATCTTTTAACTATAGCATTTCAGGTCAATTTAGTCTTTTTACATTTCAAAATAGTCTTTTTATTTTAGAATCGGTACTATATATAATTTGCAGGTTGTGTTATGTCTTTTTATTTTTCCTTATTTACTTGGTTGGTTGGTTTACAAGGGGGTGACGGAATCAAAGTCCCTCGTGCACTTGAGCCTATTAAGCCTACTGGCCCGTTGAAAAATAAAAAGACTTTTGAAATGTAAAAAGACAAAATTGACCTGAAAATGCTATATATATAACCAAAATACATTCTAAATAGTAATTGAGTAAATTTTTATATTATATTTATATGTATATATGTATATCATCATACATATAACTCAATCAATCATTTATTATATTAATAATTTTTATAACAAAATTTAATTATTGTACCAACTTGAATAATAACTTTCTAAGTGAGCGGACGTATTTAAATTAGCTTTAATTAATTAATTAGCTAAGTAATAAAAATTTAATTGTTTTTAAGAAATAGTTTTATTAATTTTTTAAAATATTTGCAATTTATAACAATTAATTGATTTTTAAGTAATTTCTGTTTTAGATTTTTGTAATAATTACTTTATAATAATCATTTTGCATTGCAATAATATAACAATTAAAACAGTGTTAATATTTATATTTGATTACTATACTTTGAATATTTATATTAAGAAGTTTATATGACAATTAATTGCTGCAACCAGATTGTACTTTGAACTTTTTTTTGTTTACAAAATTGTTTAACATATTTAAATATGCAACGGTACAGTAGCACACAATGCGCTTTAAATGATAGCATAGGTACACATAATTTAATTGGTTGAAATTGTATTTGTCCAAAGTTATATCATCTCCAATGTGTTGGTCTTTCTCGCACTGCAATTCACTCTATGAAAGAATATACAAAAGCTTTTTTGTTTGTTTGTAATGAGTGCAGAAACATTAATCTCTCGCATGTATTGCTCGCAATTAAATTAAAGCAATTTACTGAGTCGATTGATTTAATTAATAAAAGAGCTATTAGTGTTGAACAAAACGATTAAATTAGAAGAAAACAATAAATCGATCTTGCAACACATGTTGATGATGTTTGTAGTAAAGTTGACGAAATTTTTAAAACATGCAATGCTCACAAAGAAAGCATAGAAGTTGTTGGTAATAAAGTTGATAAATTTTATGACAATATTGAAAGAGTTAAAGATTGTATCGCAACAAATAATGATGTTATAATTGATAGAATGAAGTTTCAATTGGATAATATTCATTCATCATTAAATAAATTAAACATTATTTTAGATAGAAATTCTTGTAGTTTACAAACATCAATTGAAAAGAATTTGTCAGACAACTTTGATAATTTTAATAAAATGAATAATGAAATACACAAACTTAACAATAATTCCGACAACGATGACTTAAAAAATAGATTAACTCTATATTGTAACGAGCTTTTATTGACAAAATCAATTTTAATTGACGCTATTGATGAATTAAAATGTTTCAACGTGAACAAAAGTTTAATTGAATCAACATCAGAATTAATTACAGAAAGAAACAGACTTTCCGTTTGTGAGGAACTTACTATTATTAATAAGGAGAAAAGTGGTACTTCAGTCTCTACGACTTCTATAATTAAACGTTCTTCAATATTCATCAAAGTTATGCCAGCTAAAGTGGAAGCAGAATAGTTAAAGGACTTTATTTTAAAAACATTTGGAATTAATGACGTTTTATGTAAAAAAAAGTCACGCCACGCTCCTTAAGCAAAAAAAATAAAAAAATATTGCAGTTTTAAAGTTACTGTTCCAGTCCATACGGTTATAACGCTGATAGATAGCCAAGGCATATGGGAAACTATTGGTGCTTCAGTATCCATTTGGATAAAGAAAATTAAGAAAAATAAGGTAAAAGTTAATAATAATAATAATAAGAATTCAAGCAATGACAGTAAAAGTAAAATATTAAGTAATGCTAATAAAAATAGTAGAGTAAAAAAAAAAAAATAATAATAATAATAGTAAAAATAAAATTTTGAATACAAATGCTGGCAATAGTAACACCACAAACCTTAAACATAAAATTAAGATTAAAAATAAATTTAACAATACTATTAAAACAAAATCTAAAATCATAAATAAAAAATCTAAGTAATAGTAAAGTTTGTAATTGTATTTGCAATAAAAATAATATTAATAGTAGTAGTAACAATAATAAATCGAAATTAATTTCACCAAATGTTATGACCAGCAATTCTATTAAATATCCTAACCTTATACAGGGAGAGACCTTTATGGTTGGTAACCCATCAACATCATTTGCTGCTGATCTTCCTGTTACCAGTACACAGACGAATACTGATATGACTACAACTAATACAACTAATCCAACTAACATTCCCAATACCATAAATTCCCCTACTAATACAACTAATCCTCCAAATAATTCCACCAACAATAATAAAACTAACACAACTAATCCAACTAATATTATTCCTCCAAATAGTACCCCCCCCCCCACCTCTCCCAATTTCTTAAATCCTTTAATATCCCCAGTAGTTAGAATAACCATTAATTCGGTAGAAAATGGTGATTGTGTGTATGCTTTGAGCCACCTTCATGATCCTAAAATCTATGATAATGTGAGGTTGTTTCTAGCATACTTACATGACGAACGAAAAACCACCTGTGTTCTGGGTAAAACAGTTACCAACATCAAAGCTTTAATTAAGTCCCAGGGTCTTCCAATAGATCATAAGGTTCTTAGTAAATTGTATATTAATTATAATGTAGAACAAGGACTTTCTAGGGACGATATCATAACTGATTAGAAAGCTTATGGAAATTATATTAATAAAAAAAGAAGAGATGACCTTCAAAGGCAAAGGGAGACGGACTATAGATACTTTAAGTCGTGTCCAAAATAATTTAATAACAATTATTCCTGTTAGCTGTAGGTCAAATAATTTACCTGATAATTTATCCTTCTATTACCAAAATGTTAGAGGTTTACGCACTAAACTTCTAAAGTATTCGTCAACTCTAAGTTATTAGACTTTGACATTTTTGCTCTAACAGAAACTTGGTTGCATTCTGGAATAAATTCCTTAGAATTATTTGACCATTCTTTTTCTGTATTTAGAAAAGACAGGCACAATAATAATAATAATTCAGCTAACTCTAATAGTTTTAATATAAATGAAATTATACTTTCACAATTTCCAGATCTTGAGATTGTTGCAATTAAAATAGAACTCACTCTCAAATCTATTTTTGTTACCTGCTGGTATATTCCTCCTAATTCGACATTAGAAATATATTCTAAAGTTTTCCAAGCTATTGACCATATTTCATCTATAATTCTGCCCTCAGATGAAATTTTTGTTTGCGGTGATTTCAACTTACCACATTTAACTTGGTCACCCCACGATGAGGAATGTTTTCTTACGCCGAGCTACATTGTGAATTCTGTTGAACACACATTAGTTGATGGCACAAAGAAATATATCCAGAGTAATCAAATCATATACCTCTTTTTGGAAAAAAAATATTTAAAATATTTCAATTTGTAGTACCCCAGAAACCACGTGTTTAGCTAAGGTTTCAGAAAAGTTTTAGAATTGAGTTTCTTTCAAATCAAATAGCTTTCAAATTGAGTAAATTTCACATCAAAAAGCTTTCTAATATTTTTTATGCTCAATATTCAAAGCAAAAATTCATATACAAATATGGAATACATATATGAATATTTTGCATATAAAATTTACTTCATCTTCTAAAGTAAATATTTCCATTTTTTCAGCGATAACCTATTTGTTTTTTATATATTAATAAAGGTAGTTCAATTCCCTACAAAAAACTCCGCGTAAAGGGTATTTTCCGACCAGTAGTTTAGGAAATATAAGCATTATTATCAAACCATCTTTTGATTGATTACAATAACAAAATCTAATGAAATGAGTATTGCGTAATAGTATTTGTGTTTGAAAATATATAAATTATGAAAGTATGCGTACCGAAAATTTCTTGAATTTAAATTTGAAAAATATTTTTATTTTATATTTTCAATTCTACTGGATTTCAGCATTATCTTAGGGGTTTGCTAATAATAGTTATAAATGTGCTAAATATCTGTCTTGTCGGTTAAAAGTTGATTTATGAGCGTGAGTATGGAAAATATGTATGTTTTACGTAACATATGTTTTATGAATTTTAAGAAAGATTTTCTTAAAAACTTTAATGTTTAAAATTTATTTTAATCTTTATATATTTAATTATTGAAAAAACAGAATTTTATGATTATAAAGAATTTATTATTTTAAAGAAATAATTATATATGGAATCGACGATCGATGAGGTTGTTCGTGATTGTATAAATTTGCCCTTACATCACGTTTAAAATTATCAAAAATTCAGTATTTTAAATTTTTCTAATTTTTATAAAATATTAATTATTTTAAATAAATTTTCCTAAAAAGTTATTTATGAAGTGCTAAACAATTTTATTAATTTTATTTTTAACTAATTTTATAAAACGGAATGTTTTATTTTTTCTTAAAAATTTCTTCGCTTTTTGTAATATAATTTAAATTTTTCAAAATATTGCTAAAATCCAGTAGAATTGAATATATAAAATAAAAATATTTTTCAAATTTAAATTCAAGAAATTTTCGGTACGCATACTTTCATAATTTATATATTTTCAAACACAAATACTATTACGCAATACTCATTTCATTAGATTTTGTTATTGTAATCAATCAAAAGATGGTTTGATAATAATGCTTATATTTCCTAAACTATTGGTCGGAAAATAGCCTTTACGCGGACTTTTTTGTAGGGAATTGAACTACCTTTATTAATATATAAAAAAAAATAGGTTATCGCTGAAAAAATGGAAATATTTACTTTAGAAGATGAAGTAAATTTTATATGCAAAATATTCATATATGTATTCCATATTTGTATATGGATTTTTGCTTTGAATATTGAGCATAAAAAATATTAGAAAGCTTTTTGATGTGAAATTTACTCAATTTGAAAGCTATTTGATTTGAAAGAAACTCAATTCTAAAACTTTTCTGAAACCTTAGCTAAACACGTGGTTTCTGGGGTACTACAAATTGAAATATTTTAAATATTTTTTTTCCAAAAAGATGTATATGATTTGATTACTCTGGATATATTTCTTTGTGTTGATGGGCTCAATTCAAATTATCTTCAGCAGGTTTCAAATATAAATTATTATGGTGTGCAGCTGGATCTTATTACGAGTAGTATGAAATACTATGAAGTCTGGTGATGGGTTGGATGGTCAAAAAAAAAAAGTTCGCTCAAAAAAAATTTCTAGGCGTTTCCGAGGTCGGGGAGTCCGAAAATGCAAAAAAAAAGTGCAGAGGACGCGTATACGTACGCGTACGCTTTTTATGTGCGCAGCAACATCTCCTAGAACCGCTCGTCTGATTTTAATGAAATTTGGCACACAGGCTCTAACAGACTTTACCCCAGTGCCTTTATAAGATGAGATCGATCCTTTTAGTGGGACCATGTTAAATTTCCCCATTTATGTGGGAACCTATGTGTTTTTGTTCTACGGAAAAATGTAAAAAAAAATTTCATGTCACAGATTTGGATTAAATTTAAAACATAGGTTGGTATTGTTATACTTACGGTTATAACATAAACCATATAAATCTAGAAATCTTCTAATTATAAATAAAACACCTCAAATAATTAATTTAACACCAGTAACAATTTATTCATATATCTTTATTAAGTTATTTTTAAATATTCTTTTATTAATTTAAAATACAGACCGACTTTACTTAAACGCGACTACGAATCAACTCAACTCTATTAATCAAATTATAAAATCCAACTCAACCCTTTTTGGTAAAACGTGGCCTTGATTTTTATTCTCACAAATAATAATCAAGGTCTCATTACAGTCGTTCAACCACCTGAGCATTCAACTTTGCTTAATTAGCAAAAGTGCTAATTAAGCAAGCTGATTTCCGCTACAGTTATTAATTGCTAATATTAATTTTGGGAATTAATATTAGTGCGTTTATTGCACAAGTAATTGAAATACAGGGTGACTTGTATTTTATACAACACCTCCCAATCCCCGAAGAAAAAGACCAATTTGTAAAATTGGACTTTTTCCTGGAAACTGGGGTATAGTTGGTCCGTGTTTCGTTATGGTACATTACATGTATAAAAAATTATTGATACAAAAAAAAATATATTTGATAAAAAACCTTTTTTCATATATATAAAAAATAATAATGATAATTATAAAAAAAATTATAAACAAAATTAATTATCTCTTTAACATATTATTACAAAAAATTTAATGTCGCAGATTTGGATTAAATTTATCAAAACTAATATGAATATGTGAAATTTAAATTATTAACAGAATTATAAAAATGAATTTAGTGACAAAAATGTATTAACAAAATTATAAAAATCAATTAACTAATATGAATATGTGAAATTTAAATTATTAACAAAATTATAAAAATGGATTTAATGGCAAAAATGTATTAATTACTTATTACAAAACCATAAAAATGAATCAAATAACGAAAATTTATTAATTACTAATAACAGAATTATAAAAAAGAATTAAATAACAAAAATTTATTAATTACTTATTACTAAACTATGAAAATGAATTGAAACCATAAAAATGAATAAAATAACGAAAGTTTATTAATTACTAATAACAAAATTATAAAAATGAATTAAATAACAAAAATTTATTAATTACAGTATATACTTATTTTTTATTTAAACAAATTTATGAAATGAATAAAAAATATTAACTTTACTAAGACAATTATGAAAATAAATTATGAAATGGATCAATTTAACTTTTTTTTTAAAAAATTACTGTACTTCCCTTGAAAATCCTTTTTGTAACTTACTATGTACTATATTTCGTTTAACCCTATTGATATGGAATATTAAAAATTGAAACCAACAGGAAATTGAAAGTAATAAAGAAATAAACAATTCATCCCCTAAGGGATAGTAAGAAAATAAAATAAGATAGCAGAAGAGTAAAATAAGATAACAATAAAAATAATATGGATAGCTAAGGAGTATGAACTATAGAGTATTTGCTTAAGTCAGTCCCTAAAAGATCGCATATGAGAGTCTACGTGTTCGTCCGACAGTTTAGTTCGTACTTGTCGTGGTGGTGTTTTTGGTGTTGGCGGAGGTCGTGTTTCTGTCCTGTCCTGTCGGTCCGTACTTCTACGTGGTAATTCGTAGTTATCGGTCCACGGGCTGTCTCTTCTCTCCTCTATCGAACTCTGTATCCGTCTATCCCTTCCCCTTTCCACAATAGTTTCCCTTTTCCTACATTTTTTTTTACTCAAAAACTATTATTGTTTCGAAAGAATAATATAAAAATAAATGGGGAATGACTAATTTACTGCTGAGTTGTAGAGAATGATGAATTTACTGCTTAATTTTTCCGTCAGACCATAATTTTAATCTATTGTTATGTACCTTACGCAATTTCCCTTTAATTTTTATTATAGTATTTAAATTGTTCGTTACTTCTATTACTTCAAAGGGACCTAGCCAATTTAAACTCAGTTTGTGGTCCTTACACGGATTCATTAACAAAATCTTATCACCGATTTTATATCTACTCAAATTAGATCTTTTGTCATAGTGAAATTTTGATCTTAATTTGCTGGTTTTAAGATTTTCACGAGCTATTTTACGAATTGTTTGCAGCTTGTATTTCACTACATTGCCTATATTTTCATTATTGTATAGAGGTTCTACCGATCGTTTCAAGTTGCTGGGTAGAGGATCACAGAAACCGTACAACACAAACAGTGGCGAGTACTTTGTTCCTTCGTGAGGTGTATGATTATGTGTAAAAACTGCCTCAGCAAGCCACTCGTCCCAAGTTTGTACGGTTTTCTCCACAATCATCTTCAAATATTGCACTAAAGGTCCATGGCGGCGTTCTAATGATCCGTTGGACTGAGGATGATATGCTGTTGTTTCCATTTTTCTAATTTTTAATATTTTGCACAATCCTTTGAATATTTGGCTTGTAAAATTCGTTCCTTGATCGGTAATTAATCGTTTCGGAATTATCGAATACCGCAAAATAATATTTTTATAGAATGCTTGTGCCACAGTAGTTGCCTCCATATTGGGTAATGCGATACAGTCCAATATTTTTGATAAATCGTCCTGAAAACTGAGAATGTATTTGTTTCCTTAATTAGTAACGGGGAAAGGTCCCACGATGTCCAAATACACTTTATCAAACGGCCTATTAGCCGTATCAGTAATAGCCATTGGTAATTTTGTCACTTTACCACGTTTTGTTATTTGGCACTTAGGGCATTTCACAATATATTTTCTTATTGTACTCAACATATTTTTCCAGAAATAATGTCGTCTTAGTCTTTTGTACGTCTTTATTATCCCTAAATGTCCTCCTATGGGTGTATTATGATTTTGTCTTATTACCTCCCCAATTTCATTCCAGTCTACTAATTCTATATTTTTTGTCCATTGCTCTTTTGGCACAGTTTTATCGTTCTCGTCATCACTGTCAGTTGATTCTTCGTCTGATGTCAAAATTTGTGTGTCATTCAGTTGGTTGTCCTGTTTTAATTTTGCTGTCTGTCCTCTGGTTAAAATATTTATATTGAAACCGTATTTATCTGAATGTTGCTCTGATATTTTGATATTTTCCTCATCAATATTATTTAACTTTTTGTTTTTTATTTGATCCGTTAATTTAGTTTTTATTATTTTATTATTTTCCTCTGATTCTATATCAATAACCTCGTTATATGGAATCCTACTGAGCGCATCGGCATTACCATTCTTTTTACCTGGTTTATATTTTATTTGAAAAGTGTATTCTGCCAATCGAATTTTCCATCTATTGATCCTGCCCTCTGGGTTTTTCTTATTATACTCACATATTAGGGGCTTATGGTCCGTGAACACTGTAAAATTTCTTCCAAGTATATATGTGCGAAAATTTCGTATTGCCCAATAGATGGCTAACATCTTTTTCTCGATTATAGCATAATTCCTTTCTGCTTTCCCCAATACTCTACTAGCATAAGCTATTGGTCTATCCATTCCCTCTTCGCCTTGCGATAAAACTGCACCTAAAGCATAATTGCAAGCATCCGTTGTTATATTAAAAGGTTTGGTAAAATCTGGATATGCAAGAAGGGGAGGATTAACCAATAACAGCTTTACCTTTTCAAATGCTTTCTGATGATCTTTTGTCCATTTGAAAATTTGCGACTTAGTTGCCATTTTGTAAAGTATCGTACCAGCTTCTGCTAAGTTTGGCATACACGGACGGTAATAGTTAACTAATCCCAAAAAAGATTGTAATTCTTTTGTTGTTTGAGGTGCAGGATGATCCTGGACACACTTTGTTTTTTCGGGATCAGGCTTAACTCCTTCGGACGTAATATTATGTCCGAGGTACACCACTTCTTTCCTCAGAAACTTACACTTTTCTGGCTGAAGTTTTAAATTGTGTTCCCTAAGTCGCTGAAACACCATTCTCAGTTTTTCGTCATGATCTACCAGATTTTTTCCATAAACCACTATGTCGTCTAGGTACACAAAACATTTGAAACCTTGGAGGCCCGCCAGTATGCAATTCATAACTCTTTGAAAAGTTGCTGGAGCACCAGTCAGACCGAATGGCATTCGTTTAAATTCGAAGTGGCCGTACGAGGTGCTAAAGGCTGTTTTTTCTTGGTCTGCTGGTTCCATTTGGACTTGGTGGTAACCACTGGCTAAATCTAAGGTTGTAAATACCGGGATCCTCCTAATTGGTCCAAAATTTCTTCTATGCGGGGTAGCGGGAAAGCATCGTCTATGGTAATTTCATTCAATTTTCTAATATCTATTACAACTCTATATTTTTTTTTTACCATCAGCACCAGCTTTTTTAGGTACAACTAATAATGGGGCATTCCAAGGACTCTTACTTGGTTGGATTATGTCCTCGGATAACAACTTTTCGATCTCTTCATTAATCACCTGTTTGTGACGTTCAGCCAATCTGTACTGTTAGCTGTTTATTGGTATCGCATCAGTTTTAATGGGTATTGAATGCGTAATTCCCTGAACACAGCTTAACTTGTCACCTGATAAATGGAAAATTTCGTGGCATTCCTCACAAATTTTCTCCAATGCATTCCTCTCCTCCCAATTTAATGTGTCATCATCAAAACATAGTGATTTCTTTAATGTTTGTATTCTTTGTTCTACTTCGGTATTTTGCTCAGCACTATCATAATTAAATAAGTGGCGAATATGTGCTATTGGTTCGTCCATTTTATTTTTATTTTTTCTCAATTTTACTTTATTATTTATTGTAGATCATTCTCCCAATTCCTGTACTGTATACTCCTGCAGTTGTAACAAATCTGGTTTAAATTCAGGTAATTCTATATCTTTTTCAGTTAAATTCATTAATGCAACTATTAATTTACCATTATGTATTGATCCTATACTATTAGCCATAAATAACCCATTTCCAAAATCCTTTTTTAAACAAACAGCATCACCAGTTGCTTTAACATTTAATTCAATTATTTTTTCAGTACGAGCTGATATAATTACAGGTTGCAAATTTTCTGTGAAATCGATAAGATTTGGTGTCTCCTCAAAATTCCTAATATTTTCAAGTTCTGCTGGATTATTACCAGCACTTGAACAGTTTTTCTCGAATTGTTAGTTTTCATCATAACCCAAGAAATCAATAAGCTGGAGTGTCCCGTTATTAGTCTGGATTTCGTCAAGATTGAATGTTTTGTTTTCAGCTCCTGCACAAAATACCGATGACTCGTTAACTTCACCCTTTCTCCAGAAAATATTTTCCTCACCCCTGAATTCAGAATTGGTTTTTCATTCTAAAACTCCCAAATTCGAATCGTTTAATGTATTACGATGGGGCATTTCAATAATTTCCGAAATTTATTTCTTAATTATAATGGGATTTTCCATTATTTCTTAATTATAATGGGATTTTCCAGATTGGCTCTACTATTTAGAGCTCCGGGAATGACAATTCCAGAATAATTTTTTCCTACTACACCATCCTCTATTTCGTCTCGAACACCTGAAAATATTGTACCTAAATTTGAATTCCCTAAATTTATTTCCACATTTTTTCTCCCTTCGTCTACTTCGGCACCTGAAAAACCTGTTTCAAAATTCCTACACATAGATATATTTAGTTTCGAATTCTTATTAAAATTTGTATCTAGTTTTTTATTAAAATTAATTGTTTTATTATTATTATTGAAATTTATTTTACTTTTATCAACTATAGGTAACTTAAAATTCTATTTTATTTCTGTCCGTTTTTGGAAAATGTAGCGTCCAGTCCAAGTATATTACAATTCTCAGCCAAAAAGTCATTCCCTAGAATTCCATCAGCCGGTAATTCACAATTATTGCCAACTACCTGAAAATCACAATTTATATTTTCCGGTGTTAAAAACTTTCTATGGCATTTCCCTAACGTTTGACTCTGATCGTGAACAGTTCGTAGTACCGTCTTTTCGTCCGTCTTAATGAGTGTGTCCTTGTCCAATGTGTCCCTTTTTAACAAACTGATTTGAGCTCCAGTATTCACTAATAAAGTTACGGATTGTTTTTTCGCGATATCAAGTGGAATCTTTACTAGAGGCTCAAATCTATTACTACCAACTTCAGCTACACTTCCACCCTCCTCCACACTACCAAGAGACGAGTTTAGGGATTTTGACTCATCCCTGAGCCGTTTCCCTGTCTAGATTGGTATCGTTGTAGAGCGGAGCATGTCAATTCGATGTGACCCTGTCGTTCACACCAATCACAAATCGTTTGTTCCGTCACGTCTCGAATCGTATTAACCTGAGCGGGAATAGTAGCTGATACCTGTTGTTGTCTGTTGAATAGACAATTAGTGGCAATATGCCCCGTATTTTTACATAAACGACACTCAATTTTAGGTGTTCCGAGGTGCTCTGCAGTCCCTACTAATATGGCCAGGCTGTCCACAATTGAAACAAGTCACCCTAGGTTCATCTCTGTTAGGTGTTATGGATCGATTCCATTGATGGTTAATACGAGGTATACCTGCTGGTCTATTTTGTTGCTGTACTGGTCTATTTAATCTATTGTCTACTGGTCCCAAATATTCACTGTCAATTTTTGTCCTCTGTAAATTTTGTATAAGATCCATTAGAATTTTTGTTGCATCCAAATTTGTCGGATTCGAATCTGTTAAACCGCGTCTCGATGGTTTTAATAGCTCCAAGGATTCTCTAGCTATCTGAAATTTTTATTATTGTATTTAAATAATTACTTTACTTTCTCAAGAAAAAAAAATCACAACTAGTTTAATCTTTTCAACAAAAATACACTTAAATTTCTTTATTTTAAATAACTAAAAAAAACAATTTTTTTTTCACTGTTTCTCTAATAATATTTTAAAATTTTAATTCATTCATTACACATAACACGAACTACAATTTTATTAAATTTTTCAATCATTAATTTATTCTAATATTTTATTTAATAAACCCGGTAATTTTTTTCTAGTTTACTTTACTATTTAACAAAAAACATTATTATCACAAATAATTTTTATATTTAACAACATTAATACTATAGTTATGTATTTTAAAATTTCAATTAAATTTTCAATCTCTATCACTTTATTAGTTTTCGATATAAAAATTTCACTGTTTATCTTATGTTTGATATCATATATAAAATTATAAATCTTATTTAATCATACAAATTTTTTTTACCACTTCAAACCTTTTTTAAACATATTAATCAAACTTACTTTTTTTTAAAAATGTACACATCAAACATGTTGTATTTACATCTCAATATAATTAATCACACATCTACACTTACACGCAAAGTTTACATTTGAATATAGGTTACACAAAAAAAATCAAAACATTCCAGCACATTAATATGTAATTGTTCTGTTATAATACACACGTATTATATTACCGAGTTATTACAGTTCAATGTCAATTTTTTTTTATATACAATTATATGATACACTTAAATTAACTTATTATTATATGTCTTATAAAAAAAACTAATTAAATGTTTATGTATTTATTTATTTTAAGTTATTGTTGCACCATTTATATTACACTATTTTATTTTGTATTATTTTAATGTAAATTGTTCGTTTATTATTATATATTACTTTAATGTAAATTCAAGAATTTTTCCCGACGGCAAAACGTATTTTATATATTATTTTTTCAAATTTCGAACGAAAGTTCTTACATAAGAACGTAGTTTTATGTTAAACGGCTGCGCCAATGTTATACTTACGGTTATAACATAAACCATATAAATCTAGAAATCCTCTAACTATAAATAAAACACCTCAAATAAATAATTTAAATCAAGTAACAATTTATTCATATATCTTTATTAAGTTATTTTTAAATATTCTTTTATTAATTTAAAATCCAGACCGACTTTACTTAAACGCGACTACGAATCAACTCAACTCTATTAATCAAATTATAAAATACAAGTCAACCCTTTTTGGTAAAACGTGGCCTTGATTTTTATTCTCACAAATAATAATCAAGGTCTCATTACCGTCGTTCAACCACCTGAGCATTCAACTTTGCTTAATTAGCAAAAGTGCTAATTAAGCAAGCCGATTTCCGCTACAGTTATTAATTGCAAATACTAATTTTGGGAATTAATATTAGTGCGTTTATTGCACAAGTAATTGAAAGACAGGGTGACTTGTAGTTTATACAACAGTATCATGATTGTCCACAAACCTACCACGATACAGGTCTGTAACTTCAGGGGGTCCATGGTAAAATTTCCGATTAAAATTTCGTATACTCTAGAGCATATAGTAATTTTTATCTAATTAGCATAAATTTTGGTACATATGATAGTTTCTGTATGTACTTGGTGCCTGTAAAATTTAAAGTCAATACTTCAGTGGGTCCATCTCAAAATCCGTAATTACTTTTCATAAGTTCAACTCTCTATATCTACAGTGCCTTTCACCCAATTTCAATGATATTGAATACACAGTTTCCTTTAGTTATCTATTTGATACTCCACAAATTTTTAGTTGGTAGGTATAGTACGTTCATGGGAAACTAATATATGAGCAACTTAGTTTCCGAAGAATATTTGCTTTATGTTCTACAGCGTGTAATTATTATCCGATTTCAATGAAATTTGGTACACAGGGTGAGTTCATGATTCTGCATAGGTTGACCAAATTACAGGTTAGTAGGACTAGGGGGTCTATGTTAAATTTCCGATTTCATTTTTAATTTTTTTTTTTCATATGTTCTACAACATATAGTAATTGTTAACCGATTTCAAAGATATTTTATATATAGGCTAATTTTGTGATCTAGTTGGCTCTCCTGAAATTTGGAGACCTTCAGGGGGTTCCTAGAAAACAGTTTTAGTTTCCGAATTTTATATAATTACGTGTTTTATAGCATGTAATTATTATCTGATTTTAATGAAATTTGGTACAAAGGTAGACCTTTTGATTATGCATGTGTTGGCCTTGATAGAAATTAATACCTTTAGGGGGTCCATACTAAAATTTCCGATTAAAATTTCATATGCTCTAGAGCATATGGTATTTATTATCTGATTTGAATGAAATTTGGCACACATAGTAGCTTCCTTATGTACTTACTGTCTGCAAAGTTTAAAGTCGGTAATCCAGTGGGTCCATGTTAAAATGTCCAATTATATTTCACAAGTTGAATACTCTACATCATACAGTAATTGGCACCTATAATATAGGTGCCAATATAATTAAAATAACTATAATACTTATTATAGTTATTTTAATTATATTATTTATTATTAAGAAATAAAAATATAAAATTAAATCAATAAATAATAAAGATGAGCAATTTTGAAGAAAGCACTGTTTGTTACAAAGATAATGTTAATTACAAAAAACTTTAGGACATAAATCGCTGTTAAACAACATACTACGAGTTATCTGCTCCCCCTAGTTAGCAGCTTTTTTTACTAGTGATTGGATTAATGTGAACGACTTAAAAAAATATTACTCCATTGGTCAATATACATAAGTTTCACCCTCCTATTAGCTTCACATACTGCTATAATAGTCCTACTGATTGTTCACCAAATATATCTTACCTATATAACTTTGCTAAGGCGAACTTCAGAGGGTTAAATAGTTTTCTAGAATCAATTGACTTTGATACATTGTTTTTAAATCGTGATATTGTTGATGCAGTGAGTATATTTTATGATATCATATTACATGGATTTAGCATGTATTATATACCAACAATTTGTGAAAGAGACTTGGGTTCAAGCCCGATTTGCTACAATCACGACTTAAAAAAGTTCAGAAACAAAAAAAATAGGGCATGGAAGAAATATTTAAAATTAAAAAATTCTGAAGCATATCATGAATTTACGGAATTACATGAAGCATTTAAAATTTTGCTGGATAGCAATTATAATGATTATCTTATTGATATAGCTTCTCAAATTAAAACCAATTCTAAATCTTTTTAGAAATTTGTTAATTCTAAAAGGAAGTCGGATCAATATCCTAAATTTATGTCTTATAAAGGACATACTTCAAATGACCCGACACTTACCGCGAAATATTTTAAAGATTACTTCTACAGCTTATACTCAGGCACGCCATTTGAGATTGATGAGACAAATTTTTCAGTTTCACAGGTAAGGCAATACCTAGAAAAATTGAATAATGATTCTTCACCTGGTCCAGATAATGTACCAGAAATTATCCTGAGAAACTGTGCAAATTCTCTATCATTGCCATTACAAATTTTGTTTACCAAATCTTTAAATAGTGGACACTTTCCCGATTTTTGGAAAACATCATTTATTAGACCTGTGCACAAAAAAGATTCAAAAAATGTTTGTAACTATAGAACTATTGCTAAACTTTCAAACATTCCTAAATTATTTGAGTTCATGATTTATGATTCGATCTATAGTTATTGCTATGGATTGTTGGTGCCCAATCAGCATGGTTTTATGAAAAAAAGATCTACTATTACCAATCTAGTAGAATTTTGTTCTTCATTCTTAAATAATATGGAGGCTGGGTACCAAACAGACGTAGTCTACACTGATTTAAGTAAAGCTTTTGATTTTTTACCTCACATTGTAATATGTTTAAAATTAAAAAAATTGGGTTTTCCCGACTTTTTGATCAAATGGATTACATCATATCTTGAGAACAGGAAATATAGCGTTAAATTTAGATCAGTAACTTCTGATCCCTTTAATGCCAATTCTGGTGTTCCACAGGGTAGTCATCTGGGACCATTTCTGTTTATTTTTTCTATCAATGACGTCACATCTGTCATTAAGAATAGTAAACTGGGGATCTATGCAGATGACATGAAAATCTACAAGAAGATCACTTCGACTTTGGATGCTAGCACACTCCAGAATGATCTAGATTCTTTTAAATGTTGGTGTAACTTTAACAATTTATTATTAAATGTTGATAAGTGTGCATTGATTAGCTATACTTGCCGTACTGCACCAATCATTGTTAATTACACCTTTGATAACAAACCAATTATTAGAGTCACACATTTTAAGGATTTGTGAGTACTGTTTGATAAGAAAATGACTTTTAATCGTCATTTTGATACCATAATAGGCAAAGCTAACTCAATGTTAGGTTTCGTTAAGAGATGGTCTAAGAAATTTGATGATCCATATATCTTTAAAGCCTTATATTCATCACTAGTACGGCCTAACCTTGAGTACGCAACTCAATTTTGGTCTCCTTTCTACAACGACCACATAGCCAGAATTGAATCAGTTCAAAAAAAATTCTAAGATATGCTTTACGAAATTTACATTGGTCAAATCCACTAATTTTGCCTCCATACAGGAACAGATTAATTCTTTTACAAATGAAAACTTTGGAATCAAGAAGATTAGTACATGATATATTATTCATTTTTACAGGTTCTAGACTCATATTATGTTAAAAACCAAGCTAATACGCATTTTAATCGTAGAACACGGTTTCGGTCTGAAAACATATTTAGAGAAACTTATCACCGTACAAATTATGGGAAATTTGAACCCATTAATAGAATGTATATATCAGTTAATAATCATAAAGGTCATATTAATCTCTCTCTTTCTAAAGAGATCAATAAAACAAAATTATTTTTAAATGTGTCATAACATTTGTTGTAAATTTATATTTTTTTAATCTGTAAAATTTTGATATTTATAATGTGTATGTTATTATTAAATTACAGCAGTAATATAGATTTTAAATTAATTTTATAATTTTATTGACTTGGTTTCATAACTTCTTTTGAAACTCAAACTACTTTAATATAATGATAATTTTAAGTTTAAAAAATTTTGTTTGTTAATAATTTTTATTTATTTTTTAAGTTATTGTATGTAATCTGTTTGTATTAAACATGCAATAAATAAATAAATAAAGTACCAATTCCAAATTCATTTTTATTTTTATTGAATTTCATTTTAACAAATATTATTTATTTTTATATTTAATACAAATACTATTTTAATGATGAATTTCAATTATACCATAATTATTTTAAAACTCTATTAATGACAATTTACACTCTCACGTATATTCAACATAAATTTAGTTTTGGTACAAAATTAACTTTTTTTTAGATTATATTTTTTTTTTTATCATTTTAGGAATGTACTTTTTTTTATTTAATTTATTAAATTTTTAAACTTTTTATTTTAAATTTTAATTAAAATAGATCAAAATGATATTAAACAATAAATGCAATTTTATTTATGCACTAGCAATAATTTTCCGAAAGACTCCATGCTGCTTTAATTTTTTTGTGCTAAAATAAAATTTTATATGATTTTACATTCTAATTATTAGTATCTTTTAAACAATGCTTAAATTCATTTTTTTTTACTTTAAAGATATTTTTATATAGATTTTACGAGTAGTATGAAATACTTTTTTTTTTACCATCCAACCCATCACGGATGGTCAAAAAAAAAAGTTCGCTCAAAAAAATTTTCTAGGCGTTTCCGAGGTCGGGGAGTCCGAAAATGCAAAAAAAAAAAGTGTCCGGAGGACGCGTACGCTTTTTATGTGCGCAGCAACATCTCCTAGAACCGCTTGTCCGATTTTAATGAAATTTGGCACACAGGCTCTAACAGACTTTACCCCAGTGCCTTTATAAGATGAGATCGATCCTTTTAGTGGGACCATGTTAAATTTCCCCATTTATGTGGGAACCTATGTGTTTTTGTTCTACGGAAAAATGTAAAAAAAAATTTCATGTCTCAGATTTGGATGAAATTTAAAACATAGGTGGGTATCATGATTGTCCACAAACCTACCAAGATACAGGTCTGTAACTTCAGGGGGTCCATGGTTAAATTTCCGATTAAAATTTCGTATACTCTAGAGCATATAGTAATTTTTATCTAATTAGCATAAATTTTAGTACGATAGTTTCCGTATGTACTTGGTGTCTGTAAAATTTAAAGTCGATACTTCAGTGGGTCCATGTAAAAATTCGTAATTACTTTTCATAAGTTCAACTCTCTATATCTACAGTACCTTTCACCCAATTTCAATGATACTGAATACACAGTTTCATTTAGTTATCTATTTGATACTCCACAAATTTGTAGTTGGTAGGTATAGTACGTTCATGGGAAACTAATATATGAGCAACTTAGTGTCCGAAGAATATTTGCTTTATGTTCTACAGTTTGTAATTATTATCCGATTTCAATGAAATTTGGTACACAGGTTGAGTTCATGATTCTGCATAGGTTGACCAAATTACAGGTTAGTAGGACTAGGGGGTCTATGTTAAATTTCCGATTTAATTTTTAATTTTTTTTTATATGTTCTACAGCATATAGTAATTGTTAACCGATTTCAAAGATATTTTATATATAAGCTAATTTTGTGATCTAGTTGGCTCTCCTGAAATTTGGAGACGTTCAGGGGGTTCCTAGAAAACAGTTTTAGTTTCCGAATTTTATATAATTACGTGTTTTATAGCATGTAATTATTATCTGATTTTAATGAAATTTGGTACAAAGGTAGACCTTCTGAGTATGCATGTGTTGGCCATGATAGAAGTTAATACCTTCAGGGGGTCCATACTAAAATTTCCGATTAATATTTCATATGTTCTAGAACATATGGTAAATATTATTCGATTTCAATGAAATTTTGTACACAGGTTGGATTCGTGATTATGCATGTGTAGACTAAGGTAGAAGTTTGTAGCCTGAGGGGGTCCATGCTAAAATTTCCGATTAATATTTCATATGTTCTAGATCATATGGTAAATATTATCCAATTTCAATGACATTTTGTACACAGGTTGGATTCGTGATTACGTATATTTATACTTATTATAGTTATTTTATTAATAAAGAAATAAAAATATAAAATTAAATCAATAAATAATAAAGATGAGCAATTTTGAAGAAAGCACTGTTTGTTACAAAGATAATGTTAAATACAAAAAACTTTTGGACATAAATCGCTGTTAAACAACATACTACGAGTTATCTGCTCCCCCTAGTTAGCAGCTTTTTAATATGACATTTACTGATTTACTCTACACAAAATTTACTTTTTTATGTTATATGTAACATTTACTTTACACATTTTTATACCTATATTAAATTTTTATTATTTTAACTAGTACAATTCACTATATTATTTTTTATATACGATTTCTAATAATCCATTAGAATTAGATTATTTAATTATTTTTCTCGGTGTTTCTACTTGAGGCATTTCATCTTTATAATAAAAGATGAATTCTTAATTTTGTGCTGGATAAGCTGCTACATTCCAATTTTTTTTATTAACATTTAAAATGTTACCATTTTAAAAATCTAAACTAGACACAAAAAAAAATCTAGACCAGACAAAAAAAAATCTAAACCAGGCATAAAAACCCTATTTTAAAATAGAAATATATTTTATTAATTATCCGATTTTAACTAAAGTTAAATATTTTTTTACCTTTCGGGTTATGTTATTTATTTAAATACTGCTGCACCAGAATAAATTATTACTCTTTAATAATTTTTAATTTTCAATTCCATGTGGTTTTAATTTAAATTTTCTCTTCGATAATTTGTCTATTTTTCAATGTTAATTAAATTGATCTCTTTTATTTAATTATAATTTTGATGGTCAAGATTTTATAAGATCAATTTTAAAAAATTATAGCCAACTCTTAGAAACTTTAATGTAGGTCTTCTCTCTTTCGTCTTTCTTATCAAAAAGAGTACTTGAAAGGAAGTTAAAAATTTGTGTAACCAAAAAAAAAAAATCCTAATTCGGCGCAAATTTAATTCTCTTAAATTAAAAGGTGGTAATTACACGAGATGTAATATTGTAATAAATTAACACTATTGAAATATTTCAATGCGTACCGTAATACGGGGTGTATTTGGCCCTTGCAGGGTTACTTTGACCGAACACATTAAAAAGTTTGTCAGTTCAATTTACACAATTCTATTTCAAAATATCCCTTCCTACTTTTGCATTTCTCTTCATTGACCTATTTCCAACTAACGAACAAGTTCGAACTTGTCTGCGGTAAAACACTGAGGTTTTGCATATTGTTTAAAATAATAACTATAAAGTTGTGTTATTTTTGTATGTGAAAAAATCTGAATTTATCAGAGACATCATTAAATGCTTTTTAAATCTCTTTTTGCAAAATTTATGGTTAGTAAAATATCAGCAAATCAACTTATTTACTATACTATTCACCTTACCAAAAGACGGCTTTGTGCAATAGAAATTTTTCATTAAATATAATGAAAAATATTAAAGCGGATAAAGGCCCAAGATTAAGAAACCTTTTGTACTAAAACCTTTTGCATTAAAATATCACATTTAGCTAATTTTGATAAACAAAGCAAATACTTCCAAAATATTATAGATTTTTTTATTGTAATTATATACATATTTATTTTATCAATTAGGTCTTATATTTATTTTATTTATTACTTTATTTTACAAATCCGCTACACTTTTTATTTAAATAAACCAAGATAATTTGATTTGTAAAGTCGTACATGTAATAAAATAATGATTCCAGTGTAATGTTGGGTGGTATTTCGTTGACTTGTTCTATCCAACGGTGGTCCAGGTGCAGCAACGATAAATTCTATATGTCTATATATATATATATATACTCTTATAGCATATATATATATATATATATATATATATATAGTGATGGTGAGCCATCATTTTTTGAAAAATGGTTTTCCATTATTATTGATTAACTGGATAAATTCATATCTAACAAACAGAAATTATAGTGTTTTGTTTAGATATGCTATATCGAAACCATACTACGCTAATTCTGGGGTTCCACAGGATAGTCACCTAGGCTCATTAATTTTTATTGCATCTATTAATGATGTGAATTCCATAATTCTAAATAGCAAAGTTGGTATATACGCAGATGATATGAAAATCCACCAAAAAATTATTACAATCAATGACACTATATTGCTTCAAAACGATTAAAGTTCCTTCAAGAATTCGTGTAATAGCAACAATCTTATGTTAAATATCGATAAGTGTACTTTAATTACTTACACTCGTCGCAGTTCACCTTTAATTAAGGAATATAAGTTCGGCGATTATAATAGTAAAAGAGTTATGCAATTCAAAGACTTAGGTGTTCTCTTTGATGATAAATTATCATTCAAACAGCATTAAGACTCTATCATAAATAAAGCAAATTCTATGTTGGGCTTCATTAAGAGATGGTTTAACGAGTTTGATGATCCGTACATCCTTAAGTCCTTATTCACTTCACTTGTTCGTCCAATCTTAGAATATGCTAGCCAAGTGTGGTCGCCTCACTACCGGGATCTATTGATAGAATCAAAGCTATTAAAAAAAATTTATCAGGTTTGCTTTGCGTAACTTACAATGGTTGAATCCAATAATATTACCACCTTATAGGAATCGCCTACAACTTTTAGCACTAAAATCTTTAGAATCTAGAAGAATAGTTGCTGATATTGTTTTTCTGTTCATTCTGATAGATTGTATTTCTTATTCTTTCTACTCATATTACTTTTTCATTCTGAAAGATTTTATTTTTCCAATTTTTCAAAAAGAACACTGCAGCGTCATCTACATTCGTAGGTTACAATTAGGGCTTGCAAATTTACCAACTTTTTCAATTACCGGTAATTCGGTAATTTATGTGGGAAAAACCGGTAAACCGGGAATTTACCGGTAATTTTGAGAGTATTTTAGTTAGTTGATATTTTATTCAAACTAATTACTTATAATATGTTTTATAAAATTCAAGTCAGTTATTTTATTAATTCATAACATTATAATATATAAAAAAAAGTATAAACGTAAATTAGAAAAAAAATTAAAACTTCATTTCAACTCTTGTTTTTGATTAAAATGTTGCCTATTGCAGACGGCTTCATTCTTATTTGTTTCTTTGAAATAGGTCCATATTAAATTTGTACGCATGATGGCTAAAATATTTTTTGGTTTTAAATAACGAATAAATTAGTATTTTTTGTATGACCTTACCTTTATTAAATTTTATGAGACGTTCTATTATATTAAAAAAAAATTGTGATATATTTATTATAAATTATATACTCCAACAATTTATGTATTTCAATTTTAACTGTTAAAATTGTTCAATATTTCGCAATTCCACGAAAAACATTCGTTTTGTAGTATAACAAAAATTTCTACTTCGGTTTGAGTGAGCACTTAACATATAGTATGTATGTAGTATATATGTATAGAATATTAAACATGAATATTTCACGCATTTGCATACACAACACACAACAAGAAACCAAAATTTGTTTTATTTTTACGTAGGTCCGAGTGTGACTTGTGACCGCTGTACAGAAGCGTGTAACTTTTTATATTTTACAATATTTTTCGTTTTGTGCCGTACATACTACTTTATAACAGAAATTATAGTGTTTTGTTTAGATATGCTATATCGAAACCATACTACGCTAATTTTATTGCATCTATTAATGATGTGAACTCCATAATTCTAAATAGCAAAGTTGGTATATACGCAGATGATATGAAAATCCACCAAAAAATTATTACAATCAATGACACTATATTGCTTCAAAACGATTAAAGTTCCTTCAAGAATTCGTGTAATAGCAACAATCTTATGTTAAATATCGATAAGTGTACTTTAATTACTTACACTCGTCGCAGTTCACCTTTAATTAAGGAATATAAGTTCGGTGATTATAATAGTAAAAGAGTTATGCAATTCAAAGACTTAGGTGTTCTCTTTGATGATAAATTATCATTCAAACAGCATTAGGACTCTATCATAAATAAAGCAAATTCTATGTTGGGCTTCATTAAGAGATGGTTTAACGAGTTTGATGATCCGTACATCCTGAAGTCCTTATTCACTTCACTTGTTCGTCCAATCTTAGAATATGCTAGCCAAGTGTGGTCGCCTCACTACCGGGATCTATTGATAGAATCAAAGCTATTAAAAAAAATTTATCAGGTTTGCTTTGCGTAACTTACAATGGTTGAATCCAATAATATTACCACCTTATAGGAATCGCCTACAACTTTTAGCACTAAAATCTTTAGAATCTAGAAGAATAGTTGCTGATATTGTTTTTCTGTTCATTCTGAAAGATTGTATTTCTTATTCTTTCTACTCATATTACTTTTTCATTCTGAAAGATTTTATTTTTCCAATTTTTCAAAAAGAACACTGCAGCGTCATCTACATTCGTAGGTTACAATTACAATCTACCGTCTCACTACTATAAGAAATAGAAATACAATCGTTATATCTATGTTTGTCTATGCATTTTAAATGTTAAAAGTAATTAATTAAATAAATTGTATCTGTATTTTTTAAAGTAATTAAGTTATTATTGTATTGTATTAGTAAATATAAATGTAAATATTTGATTTAAACAATAAATAAATAAATATTGTCGACTTGTAAAAAAAAATCAATTTAAAGGAATATAAGTTCGGCGATTATAATATTAAAATAGTTGTGCAATTCAAAGACTTAGGTGTTCTCTTTGATGATAAATTATCATTCAAACAGCATTTAGACTCTATCATAAATAAAGCAAATTCTATGTTGCGCTTCATTAAGAGATGGTCTAAGGAGTTTGATGATCCGTACATCCTGAAGTTCTTATTCACTTCACTTGTTCGTCCAATCTTAGAATATGCTAGCTAAGTGTGGTCGCTTACCTTTCTCACTACCGGGATCTATTGATAGAATCAAAGCTATTCAAAAAAAATTTATTAGGTTTCCTTTGAATAACTTACCATGGTCGAATCTTTTAGCACTCAAATCTTTAGAATCTAGAAGAATAGTTGCTGATATTGTTTTTATTTCAATGGCCCATAGTAGTAAAATTAATTATATTTATTTAAGAGATTATATAACAACTCATATCAATTTAAGTACGTGTTTTCGGCATGAGAACATATTTAATATTGCTTACCATCGTACTAATTATGGGAAATATGAACCTTTAAATAGGATGTTGATGGCTTCCAATCAATATAAAGATTTTATTAACCTTTCTTTAACAAAAGGTCAACCAAAAAAGGTGCTTTTATTACAAATGACATAACATTGAATGGAATTAATAGTTATTATATTGAAAAAATATGAACAAAAATAGTTCCTTTAAATTTTAAATTGATCTAATTTCAGTTATATCATTGTATTTCTATTTCTTATAGTAGTGACATGGTAGATTGTAACTTACGAATGTAGATGACGCCGCAGTGTTTTTTTTTTTAAATTGGAAAGGTAAATCTTTCAGAATGAAAAAAAGTAATATTTTTTAATGCCATTGTATTTCTGTTCATTCTGAAAGATTTTATTTCTTATTCTTTCTACTCATATTACTTTTTCATTCTGAAAGATTTTATTTTTCCAATTTTTCAAAAAGAACACTGTAGCGTCATCTACATTCGTAAGTTACAATCTACCGTCTCACTACTATAAGAAATAGAAATACAATGGTTATATCTATGTTTGTCTATGCATTTTAAATATTAAAAATAATTAATTAAATTAACTGCATAATTGTTTTTATAAATGTTTTTAATTTAATTTAGAGTTGTATTTTTTAAAGTAATTAAGTTATTATTGTATTGTATTTGTAAATATAAATGTAAATGTTTGATTTAAACAATAAATAAATAAATATTGGCGACTTGTAAAAAAAAAAAAAAAAAAATTTGTCTTCCTATAGTAACAAAATATCATATTCGTATATTCCATGGTCACAATTATTTAAATTATTTTCTATTTTATTTGGTTTTGTATTCATGGTAAATTTGCTGACAACAGACACAATTGCTATATTTAAAATAGTTTTTAAATCACTAATTGTAATATTCTTAATTTTTGCATTATTATTCATTCTTATTGAATCCGCAGTTGAAACCGGTAGTAAACTTTTTATTTAAAGATAATTTGATTTGTAAAGTCGTACATGTAATAAAATAATGATTCCAGTGTAATGTTGGGTGGTATTTGGTTGACTTGTTCTATCCAATGGTGGTCCAGGTGCAGCAACGATAAATTCTATATGTCTATATATATATATATATACACTTTTAGCATATATATATATATATATATGGTGATGGTGAGCCATCATTTTTGAAAAATGGTTTTCCATCATTCTTGATTAACTGGATAAATTCATATCTAACGAACAGAAGTTATAGTGTTTTGTTTAGATATGCTATATCGAAACCATACTACGCTAATTCTGGGGTTCCACAGGATAGTCACCTAGGCTCATTAATTTTTATTGCATCTATTAATGATGTGAATTCTATAATTCTAAATAGCAAAGTTGGTATATACGCAGATGATATGAAAATCCACCAAAAAATTATTACAATCAATGACACTATATTGCTTCAAAACGATTAAAGTTCCTTCAAGAATTCGTGTAATAGCAACAATCTTATGTTAAATATCGATAAGTGTACTTTAATTACTTACACCCGTCGCAGTTCACCTTTAATAAAGGAATATAAGTTCGGCGATTATAATATTAAAAGAGTTGTGCAATTCAAAGACTTAGGTGTTCTCTTTGATGATAAATTATCATTCAAACAGCATTTAGACTCTATCATAAATAAAGCAAATTCTATGTTGGGCTTCATTAAGAGATGGTCTAAGGAGTTTGATGATCCGTACATCCTGAAGTTCTTATTCACTTCACTTGTTCGTCCAATCTTAGAATATGCTAGCTAAGTGTGGTCGCTTACCTTTCTCACTACCGGGATCTATTGATAGAATCAAAGCTATTCAAAAAAAATTTATTAGGTTTGCTTTGCGTAACTTACCATGGTCGAATCCAATAATATTACCACCTTATATGAATCGCCTACAACTTTTAGCACTAAAATCTTTAGAATCTAGAAGAATAGTTGCTGATATTGTTTTTATTTCAATGGCCCATAGTAGTAAAATTAATTTTATTTATTTAATAGCTTACATAACAACTCATATCAATTTAAGTACGTGTTTTCGGCATGAGAACATATTTAATATTGCTTACCATCGTACTAATTATGGGAAATACGAACCTTTAAATAGGATGTTGATGGCTTCCAATCAATATAAAGATTTTATTAACCTTTCTTTAACAAAAGGTCAACTAAAAAAGGTGCTTTTATTACAAATGACATAACATTGAATGGAACTAATAGTTATTATATTGAAAAAATATAAACAAAAATAGTTCCTTTAAATTTTAAATTGATCTAATTTCAGTTATATCATTGTATTTATATTTCTTATAGTAGTGACATGGTAGATTGTAACTTACGAATGTAGATGACGCCGCAGTGGTTTTTTTTTTGAAAAATTGGAAAGGTAAATCTTTCAGAATGAAAAAAAGTAATATTTTTTAATGCCATTGTATTTCTGTTCATTTTGAAAGATTGTATTTCTTATTCTTTCTACTCATATTACTTTTTCATTCTGAAGGATTTTATTTTTCCAATTTTTCAAAAAGAACACTGTAGCGTCATCTACATTCGTAAATTACAATCTACCGTCTCACTACTATAAGAAATAGAAATACAATGGTTATATCTATGTTTGTCTATACATTTTAAATGTTAAAAATAATTAATTAAATTATAAATGTTTTTAATTTAATTTAGAGTTGTATTTTTTAAAGTAATTAAGTTATTATTGTATTGTATTTGTAAATATAAATGTAAATGTTTGATTTGTAAATATAAATAAATAAATATTGTCGACTTGTAAAAAAAAAATAGATTTTTTTTGTCTTCCTATAGTAACAAAATATCATATTCGTATATTCCATGGTCACAATTATATAAATTATTTTCTATTTTATTTGGTTTTGTATTCATGGTAAATTTGCTGACAACAGACACAATTGCTATATTTAAAATAGTTTTTAAATCACTAATTGTAATATTCTTAATTTTTGCAATATTATTCATTCTTATTGAATCCGCAGTTGAAACCGGTAGTAAACTTTTTATTTAAATAAACCAAGATAATTTGATTTGTAAAGTCGTACATGTAATAAAATAATGATTCCAGTGTAATGTTGGGTGGTATCATTTTTAAAAAATGGTTTTCCATCATTTTTGATTAACTGGATAAATTCATATCTAACAAACAGAAGTTATAGTGTTTTGTTTAGATCTGCTATATCGAAACCATACTACGCTAAATCCGGGGTTCCACAGGATAGTCACCTAGGCTCACTAATTTTTATTGCATCTATTAATGATGTGAATTTCATAATTCTAAATAGCAAAGTTGGTATATACGCAGATGATAATTCTAAATAGCAAAGTTGGTATATACGCAGATGATTTGAAAATCGGTGACATACCATATGTCCCCATCTCATAAGTCCCGAAGGAACTTATGGGACACTTAAGTGTCTTATAAGTGCCCGGGGAGTAATGATACATCTCAGTGTGTTAAAATTTCCCACAAAAATGAGTTATAAGTGCCCGGGGACTTATGAGACACTTAGGTGACCCATAAGTCCCCATTGCAATGAGAATTTATACTATTTAGAGAGATATAGTTAGTTATTTTTCTCAAAAACAGTAAGTATTGTATTAAATTTGTAATAATATCATTAGTATTAGTGGGAATTATTGTAGGATAATTATTCAAAATACATTTATCGTCTTTGCATATATTTGTAATTTAATTATTTTTTGTTTGTTATAGTATAAGAATTAGATTTGTTATTCTTTGTTTTAATAAATTGAATTTTTGAATTTTTTTATTACGAATATCAAATGTTTTGATATTTTAGGGAACTTATATTTTGGGGACTTATGACACGACTTTAAATAATGAAATTTTTCAGTCTTAAATGTCCCCGGGGGACTTTTAACCCACCCAGGTATTTATAATATCATTTTTTTTTATAATATCATTTTATTTATAATATCATTTTTTTTTTGTTTATTTATTTATTTCACAACAATACATCCTTAAATTATTTTCAGTGCAATTATTTTCTTTTGTAATTTTATAATTCTTATTGTAATTCTTACATATATGTTTTTTTTTACAATTCTTATAGTTTATAATAATTTTTATTTCTCATTTTTTATCTTTAATAAATTTCTTATTGTCAAAATCTTAATTTTTTTCAATATATACGGTATTTTATTTTACACTTATTCGTAAAGTCCTTATACATTTCTTTTATGTTTTTACATTATATATTCTTCAAGTATATAATTTCGAAATATTTAATTAATTTTGTTTCATACTATGATGGTTGGGAATACCGGACCAAAAATCCAATACCGGTATTTGGGTATTGAAAATTTGTAATCCCGGGATTCCGGTATTAATACCGGTATTATTATTTTTCCTATAATAATACGAATGAATAAATAATTTAATTAAAAAATGGTTTGGCAATTAAAAAAAAACTAAATTTATTTATTTAAAGAATAAAAATAAAAAAACAAAATTCAGTAAAATGAACATATATTAATCATAAGAAAAGGAAAAAAACATAAAATTTTAAGGTTTTACTTTTTCTGTAGTTGGTTGTTGAGATAAGACCTCAGAAAACATGGATTGTTGAGCGAATTATCTCCCATCCTTGACCGAATTCTGGTGCAGATTAAGCCAGCTGCCGAAAAAGCTCTCTCCGATTCTTTACTGGTCGGTTGAATAGTTAGCAAATAATTATAGAATAAAGTTAAGTATTTGCCTCTTATGCCATTTGTCTCAAAAAATGCCATTTCTTTTTTTATTGAGCGTGTGAGATCATTTTTGTTTTGGTCGATTCTACCACTCTCAGGTAATCTGCTGCAAATTTTTTTTGATATTGCCCTCTCCAACTTTTCTTGTAAAGTCAGAGATATTTCAATTCTTTGATCATCTTCATCATCATCGACATTGAATATTATATTTGCATCTGAATTTGAAACGTTGGCTGAAGTAGATGTTGTTGCTACAGGTGCAGCTTCATAATGCAAGTTGGCCACACCCAGACGTTGTATCTGTAGAACGATAATTTTTGCGATTGCAGCTTTGGTAATAATCGGAAATAATTCATAATCTTTATCGGCTTCATCATCGCTTGGATTTTCATTGCAGTTGGCATCGTACAAATATTGCAAAACACTTGAAATTTCTGTTCATATTGCAATAATTCGTACTTTTAAAGCTGCTTTCAATTCATAACTTAATGAACATGGATGGTCAGTTATTGATTTCATCATAAATTGAATAGCAGCATCTGCAGATAACAAAGTTGCATCCTGTCGACAGATTGCTTCAACTGTAAGCTTAATGGGAAGTAAAACTGAAAGGATATCCGACAACATTTCAAACTCGGTATCTGAAAACAAAATAGGTGATTTTAAATCTATTAGACTCTTTTTGATGCAATTTTTTAATTTGATGAAACGTTCTATCATAGACACTAAACTATTCCATCGTATTCTTGAGTCTAAAACCAGAGACAATTCTTTCCCGAACTCTTCTTTTATATACTTTTGTAGGATTTTGTCATTTTTTGTAGGCGAAGTTCGAAATATTTTGACCACTTTACGAACTTTTTTAATTAATGGTAATATTTGCTGATGTACCAGAAAAGAAGAATTATCATCATAATTTTCAGTGGAGATTATGAGTAAACCATTTTCATTTTCGTAATCTTCATCAATTAATTCGTCGTCATCTGTGGAATTCTGCTCTTTTTCAAATCCGGGTGTGAGAACAGATGTAACGTTGGCATCTTCTTCATTATGCAGACTAGCTTCATTAATAGGTTTTTTGTAGAGTACGCTGATAACAGCCAACTGAATGCCATGCGCTAAACATAGCTGCTGATGTGCTTCAATTAACCTGCCAACTTTTATCATAACTGCAGCCCCATCAGTGGTAATACCCACAATATTCTTCATCGAAAGCTCAAAATCACTTAACGAATTATCACATTCACAAGCTCAACACATTTTTCTGCTGGAATTGTTCCAAAAGCACAAATCAATCCTAGATTCCAAAATTCTTTGTCAGAGTCAGAGTGGACATTAATATTTATGTAACGTCTATTCCATTCATCGAAAGTAAGAGAAAATCTGTTTCCATTAGCAGTTCTGCACGATAATTCTTTAATTACTTGATCTCGTATATTTCTACTGTAATTGAAGACCATTTTTTGAATAGTTTTGTGATCTTTTGGTATATTAGAAAAGTCTCTGGCTGTTAAGCCTTTTCTGATATCAGATGACGTGCAGATAATGTTGAATGATAAACCATCACACGCAGTCATCCTAGCTAAAATAGCTGGCAATGAGTCATCCATTTTATCACTTTTAAAAAAGTTGTTTATAGTTACAGAAGGTTTTGATTTCTGTACCGGGATTTAGCTATTTTTGGGAGTTTCTCCCATTTAAATTTCTTCTCCCAAACTGAAACTCCCTAGTCGAGAAAAAACGATTTTGCTAAAAATGGGAGAAAAGTTGTTTCGAAAGTAAATTTCGAAACTTGAAAGAGAGAATTTGACAACTAAAAAATGTATTTATTTTTTTTTAAATTATTATTATTTATTAATTTTTGATATGATTACATATTTTTATGTTTTGGAAAAAAATTTTAAACCAAAACTTTCTGTTTTTTTTTTATTTTCCTAAATCTAAAAGTTAAAACTACTATTTACAGAACTTAAATCTACAAACCTAAAACTATTATTTACATAACTTAATGTTATAATATAACTTTAAATATTTTTTATAATGTTTTTTATTATAACCACCAATAAATTTCCCCTTCATATCCCTTCTCGTTTGATAAATATCAAATATTATATTTAAATTATTTTGAACATTTATTTCCTTATTATATAATATTCTTTTATTTGATGAATTTCTATTTACATGGTATATAATTGGTATTTGATCTTTATTCATTATATAATTATTTTGGTCTAAAACTAAATAGACAAACCCTTCTTACAATTCTATATCAAATGTATATTAATCAATTTACTATCAATCCGTGGCTTTCCGATGAAGAAAATCAAAGATAGATTCATTCATCTATAGCTATACTCAATTTTTGTACTCTGATTTATATCCTTTGTGTTACCGTCCACCTAGTTAGTTTATTTATGTATTTTATTTAATTAATAAAAATAAAAGTTGTGTTTGTTTTCATTTTCCACAATGTGTAGAAACTAATGTTTTTAGTTTACTAAATTCAAATTTTGTTATTAGCATTGGCAAGATCTTGTTATTAATCAAATTGTACTAAATTTTATCCTATTTTTTCAATATTCTTTAAGGATTATTATAATTAAGAAGTTTTTTTGGAAAATAAAGAAATATTAAATTAAAAAAAAAAAATTGTATATTAATTCCCACTCCCAAAATTTCTCGACAAGAAAAACATTGTCGAGTAAATTTTGGGAGTGGGAAAGGGAAAAAATGTTAGCAAAATCTTTTTTCTCTCTTTTCGCACTCTCTCACAACTCTCCTCCCAAAATTTGATTAGCTAAATCCCGGTACTGTACAAATTCTGAAGAATCTAAAACAGTGGTGCTACCTACATCTCTTTTCAATAAATTGATTTCATGAATTGTTTTTAAATGGGTATGAAGACCGCTTGTAGAACCTCCGTGTGTTTTTATTATTCTCTTACACAATTTGCATTTAGCACACTGTCCTGCTTTTTCTCTTAGAAAATGAAACCATGGTGAATTTTTATCATTTGCTTTGGAATGCTCCTCAAAATCTTGAATATTCATATCGGTGTAAAATACAAATTTTCTAAAAGTTCGAAACACGATAATAAAATGTATAATTGATATTCTGATTAAAAAAAAATATTTTACTTACCGTTTGGAGTTTTATATAATAATATTTTAATTTATCTATTATAGCACGTAAAAATAACCGATAGCATATAACCATAATTTAATTTTGTACAATGAATTTTGTTTCGATTTATAAGAACAATTAAACCTTTAAACTTTTCATAGAATACTAGATTGCTGCTATTTTCGCATTAAGAAAATATAATGCGAATATTTTTACAAATTAAACTTTACCTAGAACACTAGATTGCCGTTTTTTAGCATTAAGAAATAATAATGCAAATAATTTTTTGTAGTAAAAAACCATAAAAAAACATTATATTGGTAAAATTATATCGAATGGTGAAATTATTTCGAATACCGAAATACCGGTATTGAGACTTTTTCAATACCGGTATTTCGGCAACTATATATTGTTCCAAATACCGGGATCCCGGTATTCCCAACACTAACACTATCCTACTCCTAATACTATTAAAATACTATATCATTTTATACTATCCTGCTATAACACTATGCTTCATTAAAATATTACTAACTACTACTCTTTGTTAAAATGTTACTTAATTACTACTTGTTATTAAAAAATTATTTCATATATCCTACTCTAATTCTATTCATTCATATATCCTATACTATATTCTATTCTTTCATATATCCTATACTATATTCTATGTAGGATGTCCAGGCGTCCCCTTCACCATTTTCATCATCAGATAAACGTAATAGGGGTTTAATCTATTCTTATGTACAGTTAATTTCTTTTTATCTTTATTCTTTATTCTCTATTACTTACGCCTTTATTCTCTATTACTTTATATGGACCAATGTATATTGGATCCAACTTTTTTTATTCTAATTTTTCAGTAATACCAAACTACCTATAATCGTATGTACTGTTTTTAACTTTATAGTCTTTATCAAATCTGTCATTTCTTTCTAATTTCTTTTTTCCTAAAACTTCCCTAGCGTCTCTATGCGCCACTTGTAATTTATTTTTCAAGTCTATGTGGTAATCTTCATAATTATTTAGTGGGTGTACCTCTTTCGTGAGATAATAAGGTAGCTTACACTGCTTTCCATACACTAATTCATAAGGTGTGTATTCTGTTTCGGAGTGTACTGCTGTATTATAGCAAAATGTGTAGTACGGTAACCATTTATTCCAATCCGTATAGTTTTGGGTTACGTATGTTTTCAAGTATGTGTGTTTTCCAATGCTCCCATGCTTTCATGATGATAAGCGGTGGAGAACATTTCTTCTACTTTTAACATTTTACACATATCTTTGAAAACATGACTCATGAACTCGGTTTCTTGATCTGAACCTATTTTCTTAGGCACTCCGTACTTCAGAATATAATATTCCACTATTCCTTCAGCTACAGAATTTGATTTCTTATTTTTAAGAGGAACGTTCTCTATGAATTTAGTTAATTTATCTTGTATGGTGAGTATGTACTTGAATCCTGCTGCGGTTTCATCCGACGAGATCAACATATATTTTTTCAAAACTCGTCTCGCTGGTAGATGTTATTACCATTAGTTCTTTCTTAACGTTGGTGTATTTGTTTCGCTGGCATGTTTTGCAATGTTTAACGATAGTTGTTATGTCTTCCTGCATTCCAGTCCAGAAGTTTTTCCATTTGATGTTCTTAATCATTCGATTGATACCTGCATGTCCACTTCATTCCTGGGTCTGTGATCCTTATTAAGTATTTCATGGCATGTATCTTTATATTCGTATTCTTAAATATTTCACTTAATTTTTTCTTTATATTATTCAAATTATTTTGTCGACGGCCGTGATTTAATTTCAATAATTCTCCCCTGGAGATATATAAATCTTTTAATTTTAATGGACCATTGATTTTCTGCACGTCCTTTCACAGCAATCAGCGAATGTTGTGGACTGGCTTTCAGTGTTATCATTTGGTTTCACTATTAATATACAATTCTTCTTAGGTATATACGCCAATACATTACTTGGACCAGTGATTTTCTGCACGTCCTTTCACAGCAATCACCGAATGTTGTGGACTGGCTTTCAGTGCTATCGTTTGGTTTCACTATTAATATACAATTCTTTTTAGGTACATACGCCAATACCTTACATGGACCCATAATAATATCCTGTTCATTTTTTAACTTCTCGATCTCTCCTTCGAAACTATCTACTATTTTTAATTCTATTAATTTGAAACCTGTTGCTGGTTTAAATTGCTCATTGGTTTTCTTCTATAATTTGCTCATTGGTTTTTTCTTTGTTTCTGCGCTGCTTGTTTTTGATCTGGTTATGACTAAAAAAATAAATCTTCTGACGATATTTTGATTCTACTTAACGTAGAAATTATATTCCTCCAGTAACAGTCTAAATTTTGTCAGTCTTGATTATGGTTCTTTCAATGAGAATAAGTAAACTAATAGTCCATGATCTGTCAGTATTTTAAAGCGTCTTCCAAAAAGATACGGTCTATAATGTATTAGCCCATACTATGGCTAATAGTTCTTTTTCAATAGTGCTATAATTTGACTCTGCACTATTTAAAGGTTTACTTGCGAATGCAATTGGTCTATCATCGTTATTTGATAATACAGCTCCTAAAGCAAAACCCGATACATCCGTTCGTAAAATGAATTCTTCGTCAAAATTCGGAAATTGATTGATTAAAATCTCTCTTATTATATTAAACGCTTCTATACAGTCTGGTGTAAAATTAAATTTAACGTCCATTTTAAGCAATTTGTTTAGTGATATACAGATTGATGCAAAATTCGGAATGAATTTTCTGTAATAGTTCGCAAATGCTACAAATCGTCTAACCTCATCCGCGTTTGTATAATGTGTCCCAGGTATACCACTTCTTTCCTTAGAAAATGACATTTTCCGGGATGAATCTTTAAATTTACCTCTCTTAACCTGGTGAAAACTTCTATCAAGTTTTTAATGTGTGATTCTTAACTATTCCCAAAAATTATTAGATCGTCCAAATATACGAAGCATCTGGAATAAGTTAAACCAGACATCGCTATGGACATCATTCGTGAAAAAACGCTTGGAGAAATTTTTAGTTCCATTGGTAGTCTTGTCAATTGGTAGTGTCCATTCTCAGTTGAAATAGCAGTACATGGTCTACTTTTTGCATGCAATTCCATCTAATAATAGCCTTGACATAAATCTATGCAAGAGAAGTATTTCGCACCTCCTACCATGTCATAAATATCTGTAATATTTGATAGTGGGAATTTATCATCCTCTATTACGTCATTACCTTTACTGTAGTCTATAACCATTCTGAACTTTTGGAGTCCAGTAACAAGATCCTCTTTTTTGGTACTATTCAAAATAGTGAATTCCACGCTGATACGGATGGTTCCGGAATTTTTTGATCAATCATTTTCTGTATTTTGTAACAGCTGAAATCTGAAATAAATAAAAATTATTATTAATTATTATACAGCTTATGGCTGGTGGTTGCCAACCAAAAATTTCATTATTTTTTTTCTTACCTTTTATAAATAAATGATAATCTCACATTCATATTGTCCGTGTCCGTCTGCTATCAATTAGATGTGTAAGGAATATCTAAAATATTAAATAAAATAATTATTATTATAATTATTTCTTAAAATTAAAAATAAAAAAAACTTTTACTTACCAACCACATTGTTTATATTTTCCTGATTGATTGAATTATGTCACAATAAAATCACAGAACGTCAAATAAATAAATAAAAAAAAATTAGAACTGCCGTGGTTAATTAAGCGACGGGGTGGTGAATTTAAACCCGATAATAGATTGCGCCGAGATCGGTAGAAAGAAAATACGTTATAGGGAGAGCTTAGTAAAATTATAATAAAAGAATAATTTTGGCGGGAAAAGCTAGCGTCGGTTCGAATAGAGAGTAAGCTGAATAATTATAAAAATTAGGAGAAAAAGAATAGAATAAAATCGGATGAGGAGATTGCATTGAGCATCCAATGTGAAAGGAAGTCTTGGTCGACTAAAATTCGGATAGTTAATTTTGATAAAAAGTAGTAGTTAATTTTTTTTTTTTTTGATTGCGAAGCAGAAAATAAATTTTGTTCGTCAAAGTGCCTAACTATTAACTAAAATAAAAGTTTTAAATTTTTATTATAAAATTTTAACCGAATGAATAGACTGAGTGGAAAATTGTAACAAGTTATTTAACATTTAAAGTTAAAATAGACAACTTTAAAAAGAATTACAAATTAAAACATGCTGGGAAAAAAATTGTGAAATTATCGTCCCAAAATAACTCAATAAAAATAAATAATGATAGTTAAATAACTTTAATAAATATAAATAGTGATATATAAATAACTTAAACTATAATATGATAATTGAATTAAATAAAAAAAAAATCATATAAATAAGAATAATGAAAATAAGTTAGTAACAACACATATAAATTAATCAATCAAACAAAATTTAAAAAAGAAAAAGAAAAATACTTAATCTAAATTAAAATACTTTATAACATAATATATAAAATTGCCATTTAAAATTTTTATATATATGTAGTGTACAAAATGGTACACTCTGTAAAATATTATTTTTAAATTAACTAATGACCAAATTTATTTTGTCAAATTGACAAAATAAATCAATAAATTTATTTTAATTAAATATTATTAAAATTCAAAATTGCTTAATTAGCAATTTTGCTAAATAAGCATGTTTCTATTAATTATAAAGGTAAAAGAATTTATTACAAAATCAATTATCATTGATTTAATATAACTGAAAATCATATAAATTAAACGAAAATCGATGGTTAAAGTGTCAGTTGATCAATATACAACAAACAGAACCATTTCAAAGAAAAAAGCTTGTGCTTTATTGAAATTGTTTCAAATTGTTTTTATTGAAGATATTATATTGTATAAGTAGTTAATTATTTAAATAAATATATAAAATAAATAAAGGAGAATATTGTTTTTATCAACGTAAAGGAGATTGTATTATAAAGAATTAATACAAATAACAAATAGGTAAAGTAATTATATTATTAGATAATTAATAATATAACATATGGCGCAGCCGGTTGCGTAAAAATTACAATTTTTACGTGAACCAAATCTACGTGTAAAAAAAAAATAATAACAAATAGATCTAAAATCACCTTAAAAAGCTTGTGCTTAAGGTGGAGTCAGAAGCAGTTTTTGCTGGACTCAATTGATCTGTTATTTTTTTTAATGTCAACACCGTATAAAAATAAGGAGTCGGTTTTTGAGGAAATTAAAAAAGACAACAGAGTAGGACCAAAACCGATAACTATAGAAGAGTATAAAAAAAGAGCAACGAGAAAATTACTAGCAGAAAAAGTTAATCAGCAGAAAAAACGAAGAGGAGGAAAATCAGTAAACAGGCAGCAGCAAATAAAAGACTTAAGGAGAGTAATAAGTTTGGGGTGTTCAAACGAACATAAATCCCTATTCGAAGCGCAGATTAAACAATTGAAAAAAGAAGCTAGAAAAAAGAAAAAGGAGAATACAACAGTGCAGAATTTTAGTAGAAAATGTGAAGAAAGCATTCGCAGAGCGGAAGCAGCTTTAGCATTAAATATTAGTTAGATTTTTTTTTATATATTTCTGTTTTTTTAAAACAATAAAATAATTTATAATAATGAAAGTAGTAAGGGAGGATGAATTTTTATATTTTTGTATATTTATATTATCAGAAAATTTAGAGATAATAATTGAGAGAAATAACATTGTAGTATTTAGTAGTAATAATAAACATGATTAAAATATAAATAATTTTGTTTCTATTCTTCTTGTAAAAACAATCATTGACTATTGGATAGTTTATTTTTTTTCTTTCGCATTTTTTGCCAACTTATATCCTTAGTTCGCTTTGTTTGATATGGGTAGTTTTGTTATTTGGATTTTGTAGTTTTTTATTTGATTTGATTTTTTTTTACTTCTGGGCTAATAAGTTTTTTTTTTATAAAAAAAATATAATAATTAATTCATGTTGAAATAAAACATAAATTAATTAGTTAATTTGGTATTTTTTTGAATATATAATATTAATGGTATGAATTCGAAATTTTGATGTGATTGTACATCACTAATTGTTAATTTCTTTAAATTGGTAGTTTTTTTTTGGAGTGTCAGAGCTCCAATATTTTTGTTGGAAGTTAGATTTCATAAAGTTATGCTTAGCAGGTTTTCAAGTAATTCGAAAGTAGAAGAAAGTCGGATTATTGAAATTAGGAACCCAATTGCTTCTACACCTCAAAATTTGGTGCCAATAGCAAGTACTAGTGGTGCAAAGAAAAGAGTAACCTTTAGTAATATAGAAGAAAAAAAAAATTTTGGGAAGAAAAAAGTTCGAAATCCAAAATCTAATCATAGATATCCTACAAGAGGTAGATTAGATTTATTAAAATCGGCAGTAACAAAGGAAATGGAAAACAACGAAGCCGAACACATATATGATGAAGTACCACAAGAAAACGAAGACAATTTAGAAAATATAGAAAATCAGAGCCCTGGGGCCGGGTTATTAAATAATAATAATATAGAAAATAATAATCACACTACTACAACTCCAGAACCAACTACTGCAATTTTCTTATATCAGGATAATACTTACGATTTATGTTCGAACACGACATTACCACTAAGCACCACTTTTGGATTATATTTAGCGGGGGTAGTCTTGGAATTACAAAGTTTTCTGGACCTAGCTAATGAAGCATATTACAGAACAGACGAGATCGATAGGAATTCGGTTCTAAGGCAATTAATTCGGGGTAAGCTTAGGGGTAGAGCAGCCGAATTATTTCAAGACAGAGCGATACTTAACTTTGAAGAATTTAGAGAAATTTTTGAAGAAAACTTTATTCCTAGAAAATCAATTGCTCAGTTAAAAAACGAGTTAGAAAATTGTTTTCAAACAATTGATGAATCCATAAATACATTCGCAGACAGATTACAACGCAGATATGCATGTTTAATTTTAGGAATAAAAAAGAAATATATTAAAGAACCGGGATCAATGTTACAAGATACAGAAGAAACTGCACAACGAGTTTTTATTAGAGGTTTAAGACGGAATCAATAAAACAATATGTTTTGGGACAGAATTATAATAAATTCGAGGATCTTTTAGGAGGCGCGAAAAATTTTGCAAATCATTTAGATCAGGTGCACCTACAAGAAATAATGATACCACACAGTTAGAACAAATGTTCCAAAAATTCTTGTCTACCTGTCAAAATCAAAATCCAAACCAATTTAACACTAATAATTCTCCTCAATTTAATACTAATAATACTAATAATTCCTATCCAAACAATTCCTACAATCATAGTAGAACGTTTCCACCTAAAAATAATTATAATCCTAAATTTAATAATAATAACCAAAATCAATCTCCATGTTATAACTCTAACTATCGTAGTACAAATCCACATAATCAAAACACTAACAATTCTAACAATTTCGTTAATTGAAGTAATCTTCGTAATCCCAATACTAGCAATACTAATCCGCATGTATCCTTTAATGGAGCAAGGAATACTGGAACAATAGTTTGTTTTAAATGTGGAAAACTGGGACACATTAGTAGGGAATGTACAATAAATAACGTAGTAAATAGTTTTACAATAAAATGTAAAATTTGCGGTAGCGATTGTCATTACGCAGCAAGTTGTAATACTCAAAGAATTCCTTCGTCAACAGTAAACATACTACAAATGGAAAACTGTGAATGGTGTGGTGTAAAAGGACATAATGAATTGAATTGGGAAATTAGACAAATTTATCAAGCTAGACAACAATTAGAGTCGGGAAACGAGTCAGGGGCGACTCAAAACCCCAGTCGTTCCTAAATCAAGAGCACAGGGTAGGCTCACAAAATGTTATGGTCGGGCCTAAATCGTTAGTAACGCTACCATTAGATATTAGTAACAAAAAAGAAGTTACATTACTTGTGGACACAGGTGCCCAAGTTAGTTTATTAAATAAAGATAGCGTTGCTGACATAAGTAAAATAAATAAAGGAAAACAAATGACAATAAGAACATTACATGATAAAAGTACAACAATGGGAAGTTGTAAAGGAAAATTTGGGATGTCTAGTAAATTAGATTGTGATTTTCAAGTAATGAATGAAAATTTGAAATTACCCGTTAATGGTATTTTAGGGAATGATTTCTTGTCAAAAAATTGCGACGTATTAGGAGCACAACAAAAATTACGATTTCCAGTTACACAGGACAATGCAAATGAGTTTAGTTTACAATTTTCAAGTGGAACAGAAAATGAAGAAATAATGTATAATTATACTGAGAAACCTTTAGAAAAAATATCAAGAATAACACGGAATGTAGAAATTAAAATTGAAAATACAGAAGTTAAGGTAATAAATAATAAGTTGGAGGAATTTAGAGAAATAATTAAAAAGGATATAGAAAGGATCGTTGAATCCTATATAGTTAAAGGAAATAATTTGACTAAGGAGTCAAAAGAGAATAAAATTAATTATGTAGAAAAAGAAATTATGAATGATGAAGTTAAAATAAAGGAATATATTATAGAAAAAGGAAATAATTTCACTAAGGAGTCAAACGAGAATAAAAGTTATTATTATGAAGAAGAGAAGGAAATAGTGGATAATAATAATGAAAGTAAAATAAAAGAAGAAATATATATGTTAATTGAGCAAGTGTAAAGGGGAAGGAAAAGGTAATAAATATGTTTTATCCGTATAGTAAGAAAATTGTAAGAAAAAGAAAAAAAAACTACTAAAATACATATAAAAATAATTGTAATCAACATAAGAATAAAAAAAAAAAAAACTACTAAAATACATATAAAAATAATTGTAATCAACATAAGAATTTTTGTACACAGTATCAATAAAATTATATTACACAGTAAAAAAAAAATACATTTTGAATTTATAAAATTTTATATTATATTACACAGTAAATAAAAAAAAAAAAAAAATATATATATATTGAATTATTGAATTAATATAATTTTAAATTATCAAATATAAATTAAAATATACTTTTAATTATTAAATAATATTACATTATATTATAAAGAAAAATTATACTTCTTTTAAAATTTTAAATTATAAATTTGATTGGTAAAAGAATTTTGAATTATTATTGTTTTAGAATACGGTAAAATATTATGAATTATTATAAGATTGTAATTTTTTGTAAGCAGTAAAAAATAAATAAAAATAAACTACCGAGCCTAATCCTTTCAAAGGAAGGTGAATTATCTCAATAAACTATTGAGAGTGCGAAATTCGGTAACTGCAATTATATACATATGTTTTGTTATAAAATAAAATAGATTTTTTTTAGTTTTTGTAAATTGAAGAGCTGATTAACTTAACCATTGAAAAAAATTAAGATTCAAATACTCCGTAGTACCGGAAAAAGACTAATTTGTAAAATGAGTCTTTTTCATCTGGGAATGGGAGGTGTAGTGTACAAAATGGTACACTCTGTAAAATATTATTTTTAAATTAACTAATGACCTAATTTATTTTGTCAAATTGACAAAATAAATCAATAAATTTATTTTAATTAAATATTATTAAAATTCAAAATTGCTTAATTAGCAATTTTGCTAAATAAGCATGTTTCTATTAATTATAAAGGTAAAAGAATTTATTACAAAATCAATTATTATTGATTTAATATAACTGAAAATCTTATAAATTAAACGAAAATCGATGGTTAAAGTGTCACTTGATCAATATACAACAAACAGAACCATTTCAAAGAAAAAGCTTGTGGCCAGTGTTGTTCCTCTACGCGTAGACTTTAATTGTCGACACTTTAATATAGACAATAGTGTAGACAACAAATTTGGTGTAGACAATGTCGACTATGGTGTATACAATGTCGACAATGTCGACTATGATGTATACAATGTCGACTTTGTGAGAACTGTCAAACACAAATTTATTAGTACATGTTCATCAGCATGTGAAATTGATTTTATAAAAAGATTTTGTGTTCAAATTTATTAAAACGGAATAAAAATTGTCTTTCATAAATATATTTATTCAAAAAATTAAGAATTAACTTTAATTGTTCTAAATAAATTTGTTCTAAATAAATTAAAAAACTTTGGTAAAATAAAAGTGACAAATTATATTAATTTTATAAAATATATATACTTTTACGTATAACAAGTGTATTTAATGTATTTATAACATGCCAGGCAGACCAAAAAACAAAGCATTTGAAGAGCTGGGATTTGATTTAATAAAAATTAATAATAAATATGCCGCTATGTGCCATCAATGCAAAAAATATTTGCTTAATACTGCTGAAAGCCGACTAAGAGGACATAGGTAAGATGAATTAAAATATTAAAAATAGTAATCTTTTGTATTTTAAAATGGGACATAGATAAGTAATATTTTGTATTGTATTTTTTTAAATTTATATTTCCTTAGAAATATATGTAAACAAAAAAATGTGGAAGCAGAAATTACTGCTATGCAAACGCATCAAGAAGACACTGTTTACATCATTTTAGAAGATCCAAAAAATAACGAAAATATAGCCAATGAAAATATTGAGAATCAAATTATCAACAATGATAATTTATCTTTGGATCCAATACCAAATACAACGGTAAGAACTTAGTTTAAGTTATTATTATTTTAGAACTAAAATAAAATTTGTGATAAAATTATAGTATATGGATTTTTCAAACGATGATATTTTAGTTAGTGAAGATTTAACTACTCCACAACCATGCTCATCAGCATCTTCATCAAGTACCAATATATTTTCCTTTCCAAGATCATATCCACCTGCTGTATTAGCAAAACAATTTCAATTTTCATCAACTTCCACATCGTCAATTAACTCTGGAAATACATCACCAAATTTTTTGACATCATCATCTTCACTTTCCCAAAGCAAAAGTAATAAAAGATCGTTGGGAAAAAACAATACAAATTTAATGTCAAATTTTATTGACAAACTAACCGATAACGAAGAAGACGATTTAAATGAAGCTCTTTCAAAATTAATTTTTGGATGCAATTTACCATTGCGGTTGGTGGATTCTGTTCATTTTAAAAATTTTATTAGAAAAATACGACCAGCATATGCAGATAAAATTCCTGGTAGGAAAGCATTATCAACTACATTACTTGATAATGAATATAAAAAGTGTATTTCATCTGCTAAGGCCTCCATGAATACAGATGAATATTTAATTTTCTTAAAATTTAATATTATTATTGAATAATAATAAAGTAAAATAAAGGAAAATTAATAAAGTTTAAAATAAAGAAAAATTAGTAAAGTTTAAAATAAAGAAAAATTAGTAAGAGTTAATTGAATAGTAAACCATAAATTGTAGGATCAGTTTATAGTTAAATATTGAAAGTGATTTTCTTAGTTTAATTTTTTATTGATTTTTTTATGTTAATTAATACAGGTTCCGGTTGAATACAGTACTGTCTTCGTTGGAAACCAGGTAAATTTCTTAATTTAAATATATTGAAATTTTATATTACTTATGTTCTTAATTTTCTTTATAAAATTATATTAAATAAATAATAATTTATATTAAAATAAATATTAAAATATATAGTAGCTATAAAATAAGCTAGACTAAATATTGTAAAGTAAAATAATAACTTGAAAATCACAGAATGCTAAAATTAAATTGCCTACAAACTAAATATAATTATCTGGAAATAAATAAATATAATTTTTCAACTAAATGCAGCAAAAAAAAATTATATATGTTTTCTTTTATTATTTTCAATATTTAGAATGGAATAAAATCCATAAAGGGGTGAGAATTCACCGGAACTTTATTCGCCATCCTTTTCCCTCATCCTTTCCATATCCTATGTGTATGTATTCCATGTGTTTGTTTTACAGAATTAATTGCTTATAGGAATCCGGCTCCGGGATATTGTCTCCCACGCCCCCGGGCGAAACTCAGCCGGCTGAAAAAGGAGGTCAAGGCAATATCCCATAAACCTGATGTTTACCTCCATTCCAGGATTTATGATAGCTGCGACGTGATGAACTAGCAGTTTGTAACCCCACAATTTAAATGGTTTTCCATTTAAATTTTGGTGGTACAATATTTGTATGGGAGGACTTTTTAAAAGTTTGGTGATTTATTTTTTTTCCCTTAAAATTGGGCGCCAAGTTCGATCACCAACCGCGACGGAACTTCACCAAACCTTTGATAACATGGTATTACTCTGTTCCTCCTTCTCAGCTGGGCTTTAAGCTCTAGGTTGGGCGTGGGCTTGAGTAATACCAACATGATTTTTATATTACAAACATAACATCATAAATATATAACAAAAAAAAAACACAATCAACTAATGACGACGAAGGTGTGCGTGTGTGTGTGTATGTGAGATTGGCGTCCTTTAAAGGATTTATTCAATCATTATATCCTTAAATGATGTTAATAAAATTTAAATTTTTGGACATGAAGGGACATTATAAATAATTAATTATAAAGATTATAATAAATTTTAATTTATTTAATATATAACAATTTTATTTATAAGAACAAAAAAAAATTTTTAAAGGTCATTTAAATGACAAAAATATTTAAAAAAAATTTACTTTAACAAAAAAAAAACTTTACTCTACTGTACCAAAAACAATATGCTACGTTACGTTAAATAAAAAAATCTAATTTAAATGAAAATACCATAATAAATAAATTACCTTGTTTAAGCTGGTCCAGTTGCAACAGGATATGGCTATGAATATTTTAAAAATTATGGTTTACAACATAAATTAACTACTCTACCAAAAAAATTGATGTCTATCTGCTCTCCTTCAATTGTCCTTGGCTTAGTTGATCTTTCCTGGGTTGCTCATTCTCATCGTGATCAGGTGATGTTAATTTTCTTAGCTTTGCATAATTTTATTTCATGCAAAGCTCGATGATATAAAAAAAAATGTTTTTTTTCTAATTGGATTTTATTCCAATTTATAATTATTTTCTAGATTAGTATTGTATAATCTGATTTTTTTCTTTTTTATACAATCACTAATTCTAGTGTTTATTTTATAAATTATAACGAATTTTTCGGAGTGATTTTTTATCTTTTAATAGTTTATCATAGTTTTTTAAATTTTATTGTACCGGTACTATATTTTTAATTTCAAATTTTTTTTAAATTGTTCAAAGATTTTAATTTTTAATTTATTTTACTAATAATGATATAATGAACCAAAGAATATTTTATTTCAATTTAATTTTTACATTTAAGTTTACTAAGAACTACTAATAAAACTAATATTTAATTAATTTCATTTTTAAGTTCTTCACAGAACTTCTGCTCTACACCGATACTTAAATTCAACTCTCTGACCAAAATCTATTTTTTTAACTCCCTAAATCATACCACCTTTGACCTTTTTTCCTCCATCAAATTTCCTACTTTCCTATTTATATAATTTCCCTCAGTATTACCTATTTTGAATTTTCACCCAAAATTCATAATTAATACATATACCTAACATTAAACTACATTACCTACACGCTACATTTTACAGACTGTTAACTTTAAATAACATATACAGAACAATAACAGCCTTTCTTTTTACTGGAATAATTAATTTTGTAAAAATTTACAAATAACTAAAATTCTTTCATTCCAGTATTTTTTCTAATGCATTGTTCTGACCATATGGTTTGCAAAACGTCATTATTAGTTTATTCGGCGGCGGCAATAAATAATATTAGTAAAATTTAATTTTAATAAGTAATAAATTTAATGTATTTAAATAGTGATATTTAATGTATTGAAATAGTAATTATTATTACATATTAAATTTACGGGTGAACTCATTGACATATATTGAAAATTAAGTTTAGTGATAATAAAAAAGTGATTTTTGTGTTGTGATATATGAATAACTATTAAAGTATTGACAAAAATCAGTGGTCACCATAACATTTTTCTATATATTTAAATAAATAAATATATAACATATTAGGAAACATAAGGATATTTTAGGATAACATAAGGATTACGCAACAGGAAGAACCAACAAAATTTCCGGTTACAAAAACTGGTTCGACGCAGACAAATGGTTGAGAACAAAGCAGAACAATTAGGAAATTATTTTGATGTATAATTATTTTTGTTTTGTTTTTAATAGATTTTATTTTTTTATTTCAGCTATATTCAAATTTAGCTATGGCTTTAAATCTTTTGCATGTCTTCGAACTATAAGTTTGCTCCCTTCATCTTGAACGTCATAACAAGAACGACCCACGACCTTGATAAATGTGCATTTAATAAATTTCGGTGCTAATTTTGCACTTATAAATTCAGATTAGGTAAGTATTTAATTTCTTTTGAACGTAAATTATATATTTTTTTATGTTTATTTTGTGCTTTTTGTAGTAGTTAATTATTTAAATAAATATATAAAATAAATAAAGGAGAATATTGTTTTTATCAACGTAAAGGAGATTGTATTATAAAGAATTAATACAAATAACAAATAGGTAAAGTAATTATATTATTAGATAATTAATAAATATAAAGTAGAGAAATCATCAGTGGTGTCGCCGAAGACTATGCTATTGTTGTTGGTGATTGGATTGGTGCGGATTTGATTTAAAGTAAAATAAAGGAAAATTAATAAAGTTTAAAATAAAGAAAAATTAGTAAAGTTTAAAATAAAGAAAAAATAGTAAGAGTTAATTGAATAGTAAACCATAAATTGTAGGATCAGTTTATAGTTAAATATTGAAAGTGATTTTCTTAGTTTAATTTTTTATTGATTTTTTTATGTTAATTAATACAGGTTCCGGTTGAATACAGTACTGTCTTCGTTGGAAACCAGGTAAATTTCTTAATTTAAATATATTGAAATTTTATATTACTTATGTTCTTAATTTTCTTTATAAAATTATATTAAATAAATAATAATTTATATTAAAATAAATATTAAAATATATAGTAGCTATAAAATAAGCTAGACTAAATATTGTAAAGTAAAATAATAACTTGAAAATCACAGAATGCTAAAATTAAATTGCCTACAAACTAAATATAATTATCTGGAAATAAATAAATATAATTTTTCAACTAAATGCAGCAAAAAAAAATTATATATGTTTTCTTTTATTATTTTCAATATTTAGAATGGAATAAAATCCATAAAGGGGTGAGAATTCACCGGAACTTTATTCGCCATCCTTTTCCCTCATCCTTTCCATATCCTATGTGTATGTATTCCATGTGTTTGTTTTACAGAATTAATTGCTTATAGGAATCTGGCTCCGGGATATTGTCTCCCACGCCCCCGGGCGAAAGTCAGCCGGCTGAAAAAGGAGGTCAAGGCAATATCCCATAAACCTGATGTTTACCTCCATTCCAGGATTTATGATAGCTGCGACGTGATGAACTTAAAAGTTTGGTGATTTATTTTTTTTCCCTTAAAATTGGGCGCCAAGTTCGATCACCAACCGCGACGGAACTTCACCAAACCTTTGATAACATGGTATTACTCTGTTCCTCCTTCTCAGCTGGGCTTTAAGCTCTAGGTTGGGCGTGGGCTTGAGTAATACCAACATGATTTTTATATTACAAACATAACATCATAAATATATAACAAAAAAAACACAATCAACTAATGACGACGAAGGTGTGCGTGTGTGTGTATGTGAGATTGGCGTCCTTTAAAGGATTTATTCAATCATTATATCCTTAAATGATGTTAATAAAATTTAAATTTTTGGACATGAAGGGACATTATAAATAATTAATTATAAAGATTATAATAAATTTTAATTTATTTACTATATAACAATTTTATTTATAAGAACAAAAAAAAATTTAAAAGGTCATTTAAATGACAAAAATATTTAAAAAAAATTTACTTTAACAAAAAAAAAACTTTACTCTACTGTACCAAAAACAATATGCTACGTTACGTTAAATAAAAAAATCTAATTTAAATGAAAATACCATAATAAATAAATTACCTTGTTAAAGCTGGTCCAGTTGCAACAGGATATGGCTATGAATATTTTAAAAATTATGGTTTACAACATAAATTAATTACTCTACCAAAAAAATTACAAAAAAAAATTGATGTCTATCTGCTCTCCTTCAATTGTCCTTGACTTAGTTGATCTTTCCTGGGTTGCTCATTCTCATCGTGATCAGGTGATGTTAATTTTCTTAGCTTTGCATAATTTTATTTCATGTAAAGCTCGATGATATAAAAAAAAATGTTTTATTCCAATTATTCCAATTTATAATTATTTTCTAGATTAGTATTGTATAATCTGATTTTTTTCTTTTATTATACAATCACTAATTCTAATGTTTATTTTATAAATTATAACGAATTTTTCGGAGTGAATTTTTATCTTTTAATAGTTTATCATAGTTTTTTAAATTTTATTGTACCGGTACCATATTTTTAATTTCAAATTTTTTTTAAATTGTTCAAAGATTTTAATTTTTAATTTATTTTACTAATAATGATATAATGAACCAAAGAATATTTTATTTCAATTTAATTTTTACATTTAAGTTTACTAAGAACTACTAATAAAACTAATATTTAATTAATTTCATTTTTAAGTTCTTCACAGAACTTCTGCTCTACACCGATACTTAAATTCAACTCTCTGACCAAAATCTATTTTTTTAACTCCCTAAATCATACCACCTTTGACCTTTTTTCCTCCATCAAATTTCCTACTTTCCTATTTATATAATTTCCCTCAGTATTACCTATTTTGAATTTTCACCCAAAATTCATAATTAATACATATACCTAACATTAAACTACATTACCTACACGCTACATTTTATGCCTCCCATAGATTATTCAACTTGGTTTTCAACTTGGTTTCTAACTTGTTGACAGACCACCCCACACACATTTCAACTGTTTCTCAAACATTTGTTCAACCATCAAATTTATATTTCTTTGACTGTCACGTTTGTCAAAATATATTGTTGTTTTTTTTTTAAAAAAAAGCTATATTGTGAAAAAAAGTTAATGAACAAACAATAAATTATAAATTAAAAAGTATTTAACAAGTATGAGTAGGAATAGTGATAGTGATAGCAGTGGATTAATATGTAGTTTAGCTATAATATATGAACTTTTGTGTGAAGATGAAGATGAGGTTGAAAATTTACCGAAACGCAGAAGGATATGGATGAAAAAATGGCTGCAAAATAAAAATGAGTTTTCCAACATGAGGCTATTGAAAGAATTGAAAGAAAATGAACCGCAGGATTTTAAAAATTATATGCGCATGGATGATGATGCCTTTCAATATATTTTGCAAAAAGTCAACCCATATATCATTAAAAAAGATACTTTTATGCGTGATGCAATAACTGTTGAATCACGATTGTCTATCACTTTACGTTTTCTGGCGACCGGTAATTCTTTTGAAGATTTAAAATTTTCAAACGCTGTTTCTGCCCAATCTATTGGAATAATTGTCATTGAAACATGCGTAGCAATTTCTAAAGTTTTGAAAAATTATATAAAGGTAAGCCTTTCAAAAATTATAACAATTTGTCTATACTAATAATACTCTCTCAGCTTCCAAGTAATCCCGGTGAGTGGAGAGAAGTAGCTAAAAAATTTCAATGCAAAAGTGGATTTCCACATTGTCTAGGCGCCGTTGATGGCAAGCACATCGTTATAAAAAAACCAGCGAAATCAGGCTCGTATTACTTCAATTATAAAAAAACCTTCAGTGTTGTGTTGATGGGTGTTGTTAACGCAGATAGCGAATTTATTATGATAGATATTGGTACAAATGGTAGAATATCAGATGGTGGTGTATTTGGTAATACAAAATTTTTCCAAAAACTACAAAATAAAGAATTGAACATCCCTCAATCTGAAGTTATTAATCCTACTGGAATAAAGTTACCATACGTGTTTGTAGGTGATGATGCGTTTGCTTTGAGGGAAGATTTTATGAAGCCATTTAATAGTATCAATTTAACAGCACAACAGGAAATATTTAATAAGACGCTCAGTTCATCAAGAGTGAAAGTCGAAAATGCTTTTGGTATTTTGGCAGCTAGGTTTAGAGTATTGTTAACCACAATTGCTGTTTGCCCACAAAAAGCTACAAAAATAGTTCTTGCTTGTTGTTATTTACATAATTACCTTAAAAAAAGAAGAGGTATTTTGTATTCAGATACATCATATTCTAGAAGCTCGCAACCACAATCAGGAAGCTCGCAATACCAGGATACATTAATGGAACTGCAAGCATCAACTTCAAGAAATTCATCAATGCAGGCAAAAGAAATTCGAACTAATTTTTCTGTAGTTCTAAATTCTTTAAATCAAGTATAATTAGATAAAAGTATAATGAATAGCGTAAGTTTAATTATCGAATTTCTTATACCTTAATTTTTAATATATTTAAACAAATTACAAACCTTTACAATAATGAATTTAATTTACATATTTTTTACAATTTCAGATGGTTGACATGGCATTTTGTTCTAAAAGTAAAAAATTCGGAATGGTGGAGACGTTTTTATTAACCAATTAAACCTCATTTTGCTTATTTGCAACTAAAGATAATGGAAATTTACAAATTTATTCTATACCAGATTTAAAATTTATGATATTATTGAGGTAGTATCAGAACCTGGAAAACCACTTACGAAATTAAAATTGAAATAAATATATAAAAAAGAGCACAAATTATTTGTTTTTTTTTTAATTGATATTAAATTTTATTTTACAGGTGAAATTGTTTTTGTTTTTTAATTTATATTAAATTTATTAATATATTGATAAAATTTATTTTTACGATAACTAATACTGAGTATCATCAAGAAGATCTTGAAGCGAATTGTAAACTATGGTGTTATGGTTATTTTTAGTTAAATCTAAAATTACTTCGTTTGATCGAGTGTATGGAGTTGGTGACGGTGTGAGTGGCGTTGATGATCTTGACGACATAAACGACGAATTACTAAAGTTGCACACTGATGGAGACGTAGACACAACGTTTAACGACAATTGGTTGAATTGTCCTAAAATAAAAATTTCGTCTATGGCTTTTTTTTTTTTTGCGATTCAGCCAGTTTCCGATAGGATAAAACCCATGACTCTGCAAAAATTTCTGCTTCGTCCTTAGTTTTGTTGATTCCTTTTAAATGTTCCACGGCAGTTTCTAAAAATTCTTCTTTTACTGCACCGCTTATTTTGCGATTGGAACATTTTTTTTTTGCTGTTAAATCATGAAACTGGAATTTTAATATTATTATATTTAATATTATAAAAAATGCAAAACGTTTATCTATACTTCAATTTCTTCAACGTTATCATCAGAATCCATAGTTGATGTTCCGGAAATGGAAATTTCATTATCCTTTAAAAAACACAGCGTATCAAAATACCATAAAGATGGTAAATAAATGTCATCTGCTCCAGCACCAGATTTTTTGCTTAGTTCTTTTTTTTTAGTTCACGCCGGTAACATGATCTAATGTTTGTGATTTTATTTTTTAAAGATGATATTGTTGCACCGCTGTCTATTTTTAGATATGTTTGTAGTAACCTAGCCCATGCCTTATTTTTAAGGTCTTTATTTCTGTATCTTTTGCTTTTTATCTGCCATAATTCCGGACAATCTCGAAATTCTTCGAAAAATTCTCGCCAACTATCATTATTAACCACACTCATTTTATGTGCTCCTATATATAAAATTATAATAATTCTATTAAAATTATATTATATTAATAATTTGTAGACTTACCCGTTTTTTAATATTAATATTATGTATGTTCTAATTATGAATATTGTTTGATTTTTTACATGTGTTTGGCATAAACATGTGTTTCTGACATAAAAAGTGAAGTAACGTCACTTTGGTTGTTCAACTGCCCCACACACAATTCAACTTCAACCGACAACCATAGGCTCCGCCCGCAAAAATCAAAATGTTTTGATAATTTTTCAACTTGTTCTTCAACCATCAAAATGGTTGGACAACTGCCCTACAGACGATTCAACTTGACAATTTTTTCAACCAATTTGATGGTTGAAGAACAAGTTGGAAGACCAAGTTGGATTGTCTATGGGGAGCTTTACAGACTGTTAACTTTAAATGACATATACAGAACAATAACAGCCTTTCTTTTTACTGGAATAATTAATTTTGTAAAAATTTACAAATAACTAAAATTCTTTCATTCCAGTATTTTTTCTAATGCATTGTTCTGACCATATGGTTTGCAAAACGTCATTACTAGTTTATTCGGCGGCGGCAATAAATAATATTAGTAAAATTTAATTTTAATAAGTAATAAATTTAATGTATTTAAATAGTGATATTTAATGTATTGAAATAGTAATTATTATTACATATTAAATTTACGGGTGAACTCATTGACATATATTGAAAATTAAGTTTAGTGATAATAAAAAAGTGATTTTTGTGTTGTGATATATGAATAACTATTAAAGTATTGACAAAAATCAGTGGTCACCATAACATTTTTCTATATATTTAAATAAATAAATATATAACATATTAGGAAACATAAGGATATTTTAGGATAACATAAGGATTACGCAACAGGAAGAACCAACAAAATTTCCGGTTACAAAAACTGGTTCGACGCAGACAAATGGTTGAGAACGAAGCAGAACAATTAGGAAATTATTTTGATGTATAATTATATTTGTTTTGTTTTTAATAGAATTTATTTTTTTATTTCAGCTATATTCAAATTTAGCTATGGCTTTAAATCTTTTGCATGTCTTCGAACTATAAGTTTGCTCCCTTCATCTTGAACCTCATAACAACAACGACCCACGAACTTAATAAATGTGCATTTAATAAATTTCGGTGCTAATTTTGCACTTATAAATTTAGATTAGGTAAGTATTTAATTTCTTTTGAACGTAAGTTATATATTTTTTTATGTTTATTTTGTGCTTTTTGTAGGTTTTTAATCACCATATCCTGAATTTCTTGTCGTTTAGCATTTTGATCTTGTACACGAACATTACCATCGCTTAAAGTTTGAAGTTGTTTTAACAAATCATACGATGAACCGTGAGATATCATGTGATAGCCGAATGTTAAATAAAGGTGAAAAACCGGTTGAATCGTGTATAACATTACGAAGCGCACATGATATTTCTGCTAAATGTTTATCCCAACTTCTATGATTTGCAGCTGATTTTAAATAAGCACGAATAGACGATAACAAAGTACGATTTACACGCTCAGATTGATTTACTTGTGGACTATACAGAGCTGTAAGAAATTGCCGTATCTGATAAGTTTCTAAAAGGATTTTAAATTCTTTAGATACAAATTGTGAACCATTATCAGACAGTAATATTTCTGGAACACCAAATAACAGAAAAACTTAATTTTCTAAAAACAAATTATTGGTCCTACCGTTGCTTGACGCAAAGGCCTCAACAATACAAATTTTGTAAAGGTATTGTAACATCGGAAATTATCTGAAAAGAAATAAAATAAAGTCTAATTAGAAAATGTAGAAAAATAATAAAATTATATAGAAATGTTGTTTGTTTACCTTTTTCTTTTTTTTTAGCATAATGGCTGCACATGCACTTTGTTGACGGCCGATGACATTTACTATTTATTATTTATTTCAACGAAACACCATGCGGGAAACCCATATATTAGTATATAGGCGCCGTCACGTAGAGTGATCATACTATTTATATATAGATGCCGCGGCACTACATCTAGTAAATATAGATTCGGTATCGATTACTTTAGATCAATTTCCCCTTTTGTAACCAAAATTGAATCCGAAGTTAATCAGCCCTTCGGATGAAAATTATTCCGATTGGAAGAAAAGATAATTTTATTGAATCTTTCGGATGGGGTGATTGCTTCGGGTTGAATTTCGGAGACAACAAAGGGATTGATATGGGGTGATCGATATCGATCGATGTTGCTAGGTGTAGTGGACGAGGAAAAGATCAGTATGTAATTAGACGTAGAGAATACCGACGGAATTCTAAAATTAGTTTTAGTTTAATATTAGTATGTAGTTAGTCTTAAAAATTAAATTAAAATTAATAAGTGTATAGTAAATAATTTAGTACATATTAAATAATTTAGTATTAAATAATGATAGTGTAAAAAAAATAAAAATAAACGAATATTATCATTATAATTATTTATAATAATAATAAATTAAATATAAAAAGGTTACAGTGGTGTATTAAATTAAATAAATAATTAATTTAACCAATTTAAAACACTGTAAAATAAAATTAAACTATATCGCAAAAAAATATGTAATTATAGTTATACATATTATACAAAAACATAATAATATTATAGTTACAAGTTACAACAAATAATAAACATCAGATATTATTTAATAATAAAATAATAGCAACATTAATGTTATATGTGGAAGGCACATAAAGTAACTACATCAATAATGAATCGCTGATCCAGAGAGTGAAACAACATCGGGAAGGTCGTCCAAGGACAACCTACCTCAACATTATATTTTTTGGTTGGAGATAAAAGTAGTTTTTTTTTGTTGTTTTGAAGTAAAGTAGCTTAATTTTAAAGTTTTTTTTTTGTATATTAAATAAAATAAGAATTATTAAATTAAAATAAATTAATTAAATAAAATAGTGGGTATTCGTCGGCCGCTGAAGCTTCAGGAGCTGAACTGGATTAAGCCCAGGTAATTGAACATAATAAAATATTTTTTTTTTATATCCAAATTAATAATAAAAAGTAGAGTAGTTTAAAATATATTTTTTTTTTTTGATTTTTTTTTTATTAATGATTATAAGTAGAGTAGTATATTTTCTTTTTTCTTATGTTTTAAATAATAAATAAATTATAATAATTGTTTTGCCAACCAAAATCATTTTCTTTTTATTTAATTGTTTTATAAATATGGAATAGTTTAGAAAAACCATGTGATTGAACGTCCTGGATATTTAACCCTCACCATTCCTTTTCCCCATCCTTTCCTTTTCTAGGTGATGTTTACCCAATGTAAGGATTATTCTTGAATGGAAAAATTTGGCCCTGGATATTGCTCAGCCCACGCCCAACCGCGTAACTAGGCCTGTCTGAGAAAGAGGACGTGAGCAAAATCTGTTGTTGTTTGAAAAAATTTTCCTCCCTGACAGAATTTTATGGCGTGGAAAAGGGACCGTGGCCTGGTCATTTTTATTCCAACAGTTCGAGCATCATCTCATGAGGAAACTCATGAGACCACTTTTCAGCGTTACATAAAATGGCGCCCAACGTGGGGCCAGAACAGCTGTAATTTGTTGAGAAAATTGTTACTCCAAATTTCGGTTTTTTCTGTTCAAGAATGATGTGATTTCCTTTATTTTTGGTTTATTTATTTTTTGTTGTAAAATCTATATTTTAGATAAATTTTAGTGGTCTAAAATTTAATCAACATAGGAAAATATATAAATTTTACTCTGGTTAGATTGTTTTAAGGTGGTCCTTAACAAATCCTGGTATAAAATTTATATATATAAAGTAAAGTAAAGTTAAAGTTATTGTATGCAGTAAAGTAAATTAATAGTTAAAATTCGGAATCAATAAATAAATTATTCGGAGTCTAGATGAATATTTGGTGGTCCTGTATTCAATCCTTCGGTATAATTATTTATTCCATAAACCAAAAATAAATGAAATTTCCTATACCCTATTCCAAAACCATTTCCTATTTTCCTAAAATTTCCTTTATGGTGTAGTTAAATTGAAAGGAAGTTCATTCACGGTTTACTCGAACAAAGTCAATTATTCTAAAAATAAAATATTTTTTTTAATGAAATATGAAGAAAATTGAATGAAAGTTATTACATATATTTGTGCACATTATATTTACAAAAGCAAAAATTAATACTAAATATTTTGTGCCTATTGAAATTAAAACTTAAATGAATATATTATTTTGCAAAATTATTATTATATATATAATATATTACAAATATATGTTATGTTGTTTCCATATAAAATTATAATTTGCAGGATCGGCGAATTCATTGTTGATCAGAAATATTGATTATTTATTTGTTTTTGTGATGAAAATTCTGATGTTTCTGATGTTGCATATTGTTTTATTTTTATATGTATCTTCAGTAATCTACGTTTAAAATCTGAAAATGAACATAGTAAAATTAAAATTATTTAAAGTAAATGATTTTATATATTTATATTTGTGGTATATTATAATTATATAGAATAAAATATATTTAAAATGATCTTTAAGTTGACTTTAAAAATAAGTATCATATTACATATTGATTTATGTTTAAGGTTTAATTACATATTATTTAAAATTCGTAAATTATTAGTGTAAAATAGTTATGTAATATATCTGTATCTGTAAGAATGTGTAGTAGTATAGTATTAGTATAGGTTATTAGGTAATATCTTCTTTGTTATTTTTTTCTTGTATTTTGTATTTTGTGATTAGAAAGTTTCAAGAACATTTAAAATAATTATTTATTAGTTGTTTAGTTCTATATCTTAATAAATTAGATTACCTTCTGGTAAATTTTATTGATTTTTGTTAATCAAAAACCATAGATAAAAATACACCAGATTAGTATTATATATTTCAGTATAAGAATTATTATAATACGTTAGATTTAAATATTATTTGTAAGTTAATTGATTATTATAGTAAATATAATAATTTTAGAATTAAATTTTCAAATACAATTTTTTTTATTAAGATTGGAAGCTAGATTGTAAATGATCATTTACAATTAGAAAATAGTGGTTAATATATATAGGTATTTATAAATTAGTAATCGAGTATCTAATCCTCATCAATCTCAGACCCAAACTCCATCTTCTCGTAACCAAGAAAATGGGGCCCGAAAAAGTGACCGATAATTTGTTTGGATCAGCGAAAACAAGCATAAGGAGAGATAATGTTAGTATTTTATGTTAAAGAGAAACATATATATAGAGAGAAATTATCTTTTTATCCTTTTGCTTGATTTCTTGCACTTTCTCACATGCTGAGAAATATTTTACTATCCGCAATGGATTAAGCTCTGATGTTTCCACCACCGAAAACAAAGCAGATATTACTAGATTAGACACTTACTGCTTAATACAAACAGTTAAATAAATTAAATAAATAAAATAAAAAATAAATATATAAAAATTAAAGCAACAAAACATTAAAATTTGAATTAACAAGCTACCACTTACATAGGGCTTCACAATTCTGAAAAAAAGCTACTACTTCTCTATGTCGTCACCTGCTAATTCAAATCATTAAAAAATTAAAAAAAGTAAAATTGTTAGAACTAAAGTAGTTCTAAAACTATAAGTATATAAAAATAAAAATAATTCGCTAAGGAAGAAATGAAATATCGTACCAGCGTCAAAAACCAAACAAATTAACAAGTTACCACTAGTTTTGGGCTTCGCAATTCTGTAAAGAACGCTACTACTTCCCTCCACTGTCACCTGATAATTTGGGGCTTAAAATTTTAAATGAAAAATAATAAAAAAAAAAAAAAAGCGTGCTAGATTGCAATTAGCAGTTTGTAATACTCAAAAATCATGAAAAAACCATTCGTCAAAATAAATATTAAATAAATGTATAAAAACAAACAAATTAAAAAGGTTACCACTAGCTTCAGGCTTCATCGATCTAGGAAGAACGCTACTACTTCCCTCCACTGTCACCCATTAATTTGAGGCTTTGAAAATTATCAATTAAATATATAATAATAAATCATGCGAATTGCAAACAGCATTTAGTTATAAAAATTAAAATTCATGAAATCGGAAATCTATATATATTTACTATATATTTATCTTTTTATTTTAAACATAAAAATAACATAAACATACTTACAATTTAAGTAAACATATAATATAGATTTTCATATAACACATATAAGACAAATACATAAATACGTAATTAACAGGTTACCACTAGCTTTAGGCTTCACAGTTCTGAAAAGAACGTTACTTTCCTTCTGCTGTCACCTGTTAATTCGAAGAAATAAAAAAAATTCAAATTAAAGCATGCTAAAAGCAGTTAGTCATAAATCATGCAAGAACCACTTGTCAAATTATTAACACAAATATAAATTTACATAAAATACAAAAAATATACATAAATATTTCATTCACTCTTTAATAACTTTTTAAGTAGAAGTTTGCTATAGTTAAAATCAAACTTGTCAGCACTATTATTAACTGCACGAAGCATTCTGGTAATAGGCTCGTTTTTCCCGTAATCGGTACGATGAAATTGTAACTTAAACAGCGCTACAGATCTCAGTGAACGTACATTAATATTAAAACTCATACGATCTAAAATAAAAGGAGATTCGATCATGCCAGAAATAACTTGATGTACAAATACTATGTCAGCTATTTCCCGTCGCCTTTCTAGAGTTTGAAGATCAATAAGTTTGAGGCGGTCGACATATGGCGGTAAGTTGTATGAATCGACCCAAGGAAGCCCACGAAGAGCAAACCTTACAAATCTTCGCTGGACCGATTCAATCCTTTGGATATGTACCTGTTGATATGGAGACCAGACCTGGCAGGCATATTCAAGAATTGGTCTTACAAACGTCATATAAAGCGTCCTAGTGACATAAGGGTCAGAAAACTCTTTTGACCAACGTTTAACGAAACCTAGCATAGAGTTAGCCCTACTAACTAAATTATCAAAATGTGAGTGAAAGTTTAATTCACTATCACAAAGAACACCTAAATCCCGAATAGCCTCAACCCTAGGAACCAGTTCCCCGTTTAAATAATAATGACGAGGTGGTTGACGTATGCGTTTACGAGAAAATGTAATACTTTGGCATTTATTAACGTTAAGCTCCAGATGGTTCTTAGAGCACCAAAGCGTAAAGTTATTTAAATCATCCTGAAGGACGTAACTATCCAAGCGAGAAGAAATAAGTTTAGAAATTTTCATGTCGTCAGCATAGATATTACTTTCTGATTGTTTAATAATTAAGGCAACATCATTAATAGATAAATTAAAAATTAATGGGCCAAGATGGCTACCCTGAGGTACACCAGATTTGGCCATAAAAATATCGGACGGAACGGACCTAAACAACACCCTGTACTGACGATTATTTAAATAAGACCTCAACCAGCACAAAAAAGTTTGTGGAAAACCAAGAGCTCGAAATTTAAACAAAATAACACTGTGCGAAAGTTTATCGAATGCTTTGCTAAAATCAGTAGTAATTGCATCAACATCATGACCATCCTCCAACGCATTCAGACTACTAGAAACAAACTCTGTTAAATTGGTAGTCGTCGATCTGCCTTTCAAAAACCCGTGTTGTTTTGGTGAAATCAAGGATTTACAGTGAAAGTAGAGGGTATCATAAACAATACTCTCAAAAAGTTTAGGAATGCATGATAGCTTAGCAATTGGCCTATAGTTACTAATTTCCGCTTTGCAGCCCTTTTTATGAACGGGGATAATAAATGAATCCTTCCAGAAACTTGGAAAAATCCCCAGGGCCAGAGATTTTTGAAAAAGCGTTGTAAGAGGCTGCGCCAGGCTACCAATACAATTCTTTAGAATTATGGCAGGCAGTCCATCAGGACCAGATGAGTAATCATCTTTCAATTTACCAATTTTTTCGACAACACTATCTAAATTAATATTTACAGAAACTAGAGAGGTCTGAGCGTAATTATTTAAATAAGAGAAGTAGTTTTGGTCAGGTATAAAATCATTATCAGTAAATGCTTGTTTGAAAAAATCCGCAAAGAAATTTGACACAACTTTAGGATCGTTTGATGAATGATTTCCGCATTTCAACGTTGATGGATAACCGTCAGATTTCCTTTTACAATTAATAAATTTCCAGAAATTTTTCGGATCTGAAATAATATCAAATTGCATTTGACTTAAGTAGTTGACATAAAGACATTTAGATAACTCAGAGAATTCATTTGAAACGTTAAGATATGCCGCAAAAACAAAATCACATTTATTTAACAAAAACCTACGCCATAATTTATTTCTATTATTCCTTAAGGTACGAAGTTCCTTATTGTACCAAGGAGGTGATGAAGAAGAATTTCTAATGATAGAAGTCGGAACTGATTGTTCGATGCATTCAAAAATAATTGAATAAAAATTAGATAAATTTACATCTATGTCAACATTTGAATTAATAATTAAATCAAAGTTTACATTACTAAGTAAATAGTTTAATTTGACGAAATCAGTTTTACGAAAATTATAACGAAAGGAATTAACATTAATATCATCAATATTGCCATTTTCATAAGAAAAAATTAAGGACAAAGGAGGATGATAAGAATCAATAACCGACAAACATTGAGAACATTCATCTACAACACAGTTGTTAAAGTCTGTTGTAAAAATAAGATCTAGTTGACGATTCAAATTATTTTTTATATTACTAATCTGAAATAGGCTACAATCACATAAATTATCTATAAATAAAGTTTCAGTTAAAGACGTTGCATTGGATGCAACATAATATAAATCTTCATCCGATTGAACCCAAATCAGCCGAGGTAAGTTAAAATCGCCAACAATTAATAAATCATCGAAACCCTCCATAGTAGAATTCAAGAAATCAACAGCGTTCAAGAATAGCTGGTAAGATTCAGTGAGACTAACAGGATGTATATAACAGTTCAAAACGTAAATGCTTCTACGCCCAACAGAAATCCTAACACATATTAATTCAACATTACTAGTATTAGGAATATCGACGAAAGCAGCATCGTAGTTATAATGTACCGCAATAAGAACCCCACGACCACCACAATTATAACCATCTTTACGAAACACATTAAAATCAGCCGAAAACAACTCATTATCATGAAAACCATCAGTAAGATTAGTCTCAGTTAATGCAAAAACGTCAAAAGGAAGTATTTGAGAATTTAAATATACTTCTGTAGTTTTAGTTCGGAGTCCCCTTACATTTTGATAGTAAAGGGACAAGCATTTTAGTTTTTTGGAGTCGCAACCGGGGTTTGTAAATGTATTTTAGAATTAGCTGATCTAGTCGGTATAAATTCCTTAATAAAAATGTCATTGGGCCACGAATTATTATTAATAAGAGTAGAAAAATAAACATCAGGAGCACTGATCTTGAATGACGCTACATGAGAATTTGGATTACTAACTTTTTGACACTTAATAGTGTTAATATTCATGTCCATAAAACGGCACTTGATATATGAAACGACCTCCTCGGACGTAGTTTCCGGATGAAAACGCGAGATGAAAATAGTTTTAGGACGAGATATAACACGTAAAGTATGAGGTGGGAGAATTGGTGTAGCAGACTCCACAGACTTTAACGGTGGACAGACAATATGTAAAGATGGACCAACATATTCATTCGGCCATAACGAAGATGTAGGAAGTGGTGAAATTGGACCTACAAATTCCGACGACTCTAACAAAGAGGGGCAAACAACGACAGATTTCGTGAGTGCCTTAGTATTTTTATTTTTAGATTTTCTAGATTTCTTTTTAGAGTTTTTCTTAATTTTATTTTGGAATTCAGTCAGAATTTCATCATGTAGAGAGATTTGATTAATACTCTCACCGCCGTTAACTATAGTTTCGCCGTTACCTATTATTGTTTCTTGAGATATTAGTGTTGGTATTTGAGTATCAGAAACCTCAGCCGAATTTCTTTCAAATTGAAAAGCCTCACTACTTTGCTTAGCCGAAAAATTGTCCAAAATTTCTTTAAAGTTAATTAAGCAATTAGAGTTAAAGGTATCGAAATCGTTCAATAACTTAAGAACTGAGCACGAAATTTCTCCAGAATTTTGTTCAAGATTTTTATTGATGTTATTAAGGCAATTAATGTTTGAGTTTAAATTTTCGGAAATTACTTTAATTTCAGTAGAAGTTTTAATTAAATTATTTTCAATATGAACTATCTTATTATTTAAAGGTTCATGAAACGAAGCGTCGTAATTATTCAATAATTTATTAGTTTTTGTAAAATTTTTATGGACGTCAAAACCAATACCGGCAATGGAACGCGTGTTGTTGTCAACGGTTTTTTCAATTTGTTCCGATGCGCTTGCTAAATCGCTGACATGATTTAATAGTAGAGAAATTTTATTTTCTATACTAAAAATCCGGTTACAATTAAGCTCTACACTAGCCTTAACAGAATCAACATTGCCCAAAAGGGTAGAAATCAGTTCATTATTGGTTTTTAACAGTGAAAAAACATTATTATTTTTACAATCAACGCAAAGAAAAGAATGATTTTTAGCAAAATCATTTCTTAACCTTGCGGAAGCTTTTTCAACTGAACCACTAGCAGAAATGCCGCAAAAATAACACTTCAAATCCATAATAATAATAAAAATAATAAAAAATAATAAAAATAATTAAAGTACTAAATTTAAACCGAAATTAAAAACGACCGCACTAGGGATAATAAAAAAATGACCGCACACGAGTTAATGTACAATAATATAATAACAACAAAACAATAGAATATAAATTAAATAAAAATTAATAATACTTAACATAGGCAAAGCACACAAAATAATACAAACACAATTTTAAAATACACTGCACAATTAAATAAATACATATAGAATTATAGAATTCTCTCGAGAAATTAAATAATAATAAAAATATAATATAACCGTAAGACAAAAAATATTAGATTTTATTTTTTTTATTTTTTTTTTGCTAGAAAATAATTATATTTATATATTATATTAAATTAAATTTAACACTTGAAAACTAAATCAAAAAAATATTCAATTCTTAGAACAAATGCCAAAACTAAAAAGACAATTTCTAGTTAATTAACTTTTTCCAAAAAAAACAGTCAAAAAGACAAAATTTAAGTTTTTAAAGCTAGAACAAGAAAACACGTCAAGACACTTTAATTACTCGAGAGAAATTAATTATATAAATATATATATTGTTTTCGTGTCCTGAGTGCCTGTATTTACTTATAATAAAATCTAAGATATTAAAAATATGTCATATATTTACCTGGACGAATTTTATCTCGTCGTCATACTAATTTTTGATAGTACAATGGTATTATACATAAGAAAATAAAAATATGTAGTTCTTAAATTTATATAATGTAGAGATTAGGGTCGTGGGTCGATCTTGTTACGACATACATGTGAAAACTTTACAAGTGCAGCAAAAAATCTGGAAACTAAATAAATTTTAATACAAAATAGTAAATATATAGATTTTAGCTAATTTCCTTTTTGTCAGTTTTCCTTTGGCTCAAGACTCGCTGCTAGAAAAACTGTTTTGTAACATCGGAAATTATCTGAAAAGAAATAAAATAAAATCTAATTAGAAAATGTAGAAAAATAATAAAATTATATAGAAATGTTGTTTGTTTACCTTTTTTTTTTACCATGATGGCTGCACATGCATTTTGTTGACGGCCGATGACATTTACTATTTATTATTTATTTCAACGAAACACCATGCGGGAAACCCATATATTAGTATATAGGCGCCGTCACGTAGAGTGATCATACTATTTATATATAGATGCCGCGGCACTACATCTAGTAAATATAGATTAGGTATCGTTTACTTTAGATCAATTTCCCCTTTTGTAACCAAAATAGAATCCGAAGTTAATCAGCCCTTCGGATGAAAATTATTCTGATTGGAAGAAAAGATAATTTTATTGAATCTTTCGGATGTGGTGATTGCTTCGGGTTGAATTTCGGAGACAACAAAGGGATTGATATGGGGTGATCGATATCGATCGATGTTGCTAGGTGTAGTGGACGAGGAAAAGATCAGTATGTAATTAGACGTAGAGAATACCGACGGTATTCTAAAATTAGTTTTAGTTTAATATTAGTATGTAGTTAGTCTTAAAATTAATAAGTGTATAGTAAATAATTTAGTACATATTAAATAATTTAGTATTAAATAATGATAGTGTTAAAAAAAAAATAAACGAATATTATCATTATAATTATTTATAATAATAATAAATTAAATATAAAAAGGTTACAGTGGTGTATTAAATTAAATAAATAATTAATTTAACCAATTTAAAACACTGTAAAATAAAATTAAACTATATCACAAAAAAATATGTAATTATAGTTATACATATTATACAAAAACATAATATTATAGTTACAAGTTACAACAAATAATAAACATCAGATATTATTTAATAATAAAATAATAGCAACATTAATGTTATATGTGGAAGGCACATAAAGTAACTACATCAATAATGAATCGCTGATCCAGAGAGTTAAACAACATCGGGAAGGTCGTCCAAGGACAACCTACCTCAACATTATATTTTTTGGTTGGAGATAAAAGTAGTTTTTTTTTTGTTGTTTTGAAGTAAATTAGCTTAATTTTAAAGTTTTTTTTTTTGTATATTAAATAAAATTAGAATTGTTAAATTAAAATAAATTAATTAAATAAAATAGTGGGTATTCGTCGGCCGCTGAAGCTTCAGGAGCTGAACTGGATTAAGCCCAGGTAATTGAACATAATAAAATATTTTTTTTTTATATCCAAATTAATAATAAAAAGTAGAGTAGTTTAAAATATTTTTTTTTGTATTGATTTTTTTTTTATTAATGATTATAAGTAGAGTAGTATATTTTCTTTTTTCTTATGTTTTAAATAATAAATAAATTATAATAATTGTTTTGCCAACCAAAATCATTTTCTTTTTATTTAATTGTTTTATAAATATGGAATAGTTTAGAAAAACCATGTGATTGAACGTCCTGGATATTTAACCCTCAGCATTCCTTTTCCCCATCCTTTCCTTTTCTAGGTGATGTTTACCCAATGTAAGGATTATTCTTGAATGGAAAAATTTGGCCCTGGATATTGCTCAGCGCACGCCCAGCCGCGTAACTAGGCCTGGCTGAGAAGGAGGACGTGAGCAATATCCTAAATCTTTTGTTGTTTGAAAAATTTTTCCTCCCTGACAGAATTTTATGGCGTGGAAAAGGGACCGTGGCCTGGTCATTTTTATTCCAACAGTACGAGCATCATCTCATGAGGAAACTCATGAGACCACTTTTCTGCGTTACGATCTTGGGTATGGCCTTAACAAATCAACACAAATTTTCTGCCATGCACGTACAGGAATATTTGGTTTACCCATAGGTGGACGAAGACAACCATTAGAAGGTTTACACGTTTTACAAATTTTACAGTTGGTAACATAATTTGAAATATCAGCTGACATGCTAGGCCAATAATAAAATCTTTTAATTTTTTCAGTTGTTTTTTCAACACCTAAATGAGCTGAAACAGGATCATCATGGGCATCTTTAATAATTTTATTAACCAACGAACGCGGTACCCATAAACACCATTCAATATCACTATCAGGACGTCGATAACCTACTCTTTTATAAATTTTATTATCTACAACTTTTAAATCAGGTATATTAATATTGTTTTTACTTATAATTTCTATTTGGTCTAGATAATCTTTATCTAAAAATGCATTATCTTCTAAATCTAATGCTTCAATTTTCAATACTATACTTTCAATATCACCTCTAGATAAAGTATCTGCAACAATATTTTCTTTACCCTTCCTATGTTCAATAGTAAAATTAAACGATTGAAGTTTTAAACTCCACCTAGCTAATTTTCCTGACAAATCTTTAGTTTTCATTAACCATTTTAAACTAGAATGGTCTGTTATAACTACAAAATATGCACCTTCTACATAAGGACGAAACTTCATAACACTAAGGACAACAGCTAAACATTCTTGATGAGTAACACTATAATTTTTCTGCGCAGGATTTAATTTTTGCGACATCTATGCTACAGGATGTTCTCTACCTTCCTCATCTTTTTGAAACAAAACACCACCTACACTATATTGACTAGCATCATATTGCTTCAGTTAATAATTTCTTAATTTCACTAAATGCTTTTTCAGCTAAATCTGTCCATTTCTCTTTAATATTTTTAGCTGCATGTTTATCGAACTGTCAAAAAAATAATCGAATATTCTTTGGATGTATTTTTTTTGATCGAATAGTAGTTTTTTCAAAATTTTAAGCATTTTTTTTTGGTTTTATTAAAAATTATAATCCAAATATTTTTTATAAATTATAATCCAAATAAAATATAAGTATAACAAATGAAATATAATTAACTTGAAAATTATAGATAAACTTACACTCAAAAAATTAAAGTCACTGTTTCAGCTACTTTGAAGTAATTAAAAAATAATTCATTGATTTTCCTACTTTTTTCATTGAAGCATCATTTAGATGCAACAAATAAACTAAATTATATAAATCATTTAAATTAAAATATTTGGATTAGCTTTCTAGAATTTTTATTTAGTTTACCCACATAATTATTTATTTTATTGAAATTTATTAGTAATTCGTATAATAGTTATACGAAATTCTAAAATAATTTGGATAGGAACATTCTTCTTCACTATCGCTTGAATCAGATCATATATCAATTGAATCTACTTTATTATTACCAAAACCACTTTGTTTATTTAACACTTAGTTTATTTATTTGACATAAAAAATTAGAAAATATACTTGTTTATATCTAAGGCAACTAAGATATAAACAATCTTAGTTCCCTTTATCCCTCATTTACTTTGGCAGTACTAACAGAACTACCTGTCACCCTTCGATTAGATTTAATCGAACTGCATAATAGGAAAATAAAATCCAATCGAAGAACGATCGAAGCCTTTCGATAAAATCCAATCAAACTACATAATTGGCATGAATACTTTGTCTATTTTAGGTCCGAATTTTGAAAAGGGTCAATAAGCACTTATGAGTAAATATATGTAATTATTGCACCAAAATAAGATAGTTTCTTTGTAAAATAAATTGGTACTCTAAGTATATTAGCCGTAAACAGATATCATTTTTTTTTTTAAACAAACAAACATTAGAAAATTTAAATCCGTTTTCAATAATTTAAAAATATATATAAAATTGCGTAATTGATTCTAAGGAATTTTTTTTTAGTATTGTTTTGACATTTTTCGGTTTTTTTTGTTGTAATGGGTGGGTCATCTTCTAAGGAAGAAGAGATACTTATTAATAATAATAGTAGTACGACCACCAATGCAGATATCGGAAAAAGGTCGTATACCGATTTACAATTAATAATAATAATTATAGGGTTGGTAATAGTAATTTATTTTACATTTTATAAACCAAAACAATATTTAAACGAAAAAAATAAACGGCAAATTACAATTGCCACGGTATAAAATATAAAAATATTATTGTTAATTAAAATAATCATCATAAATTCGCGAACAAATTTAATATATATAATGGCGGGTTTCGAAATCAAAGAAAGAGTTTTGAACTCAAAAAATGAAAAACTTAAATATAAATATTTAGCTGTACCAAAAGAGTTTTTAACAGTAGAAGTCCTCTAATTATTCAAAAAAATAGACAAATTATAAATATTTTTGAATATAATTAAAGTTTTTTTTAAATAATTCGTATATTTTGCATTTGTATACTTTTCATATAACAAAAAACGTTTTTTTCTTGAATAAATTTTACCAATATATATTTTTATCATTTGAAAAATATATATGTTACGGTTATAGTACGAAATGTCAAAATGTACACATTCGCCGGTAAATGTGCACATAAAGCACATCAATGGGTAAATGTAAGGTTTCTATTTCGAAAATGTTTGTTATACATCATTTCATTTTTTCATTTTTCATTTCATTTCATTTTTTTCTTTATTTTCAATAAAAACCAAATACATAATTTTTACAGAAAATAGATAGGAACATTCTGTGTAATACAGTGACGAATGTAACTAAATTTAAATTAACATAATAAAGTTGTTGATGGGGAAATCAAATATTATAATTAAATTCAAATTAAAGTTAATTTTAAGTTAAAGATAGATAAAAAGAAAAAAAACAAAAAATTTATTAGGATTAACAAAATCAAAATAAAATCAAAAGCAAAGTCTAACAAAATTACAATATAAATTTAAAAAACAACTTATTGATATAAAAGAGAAACTCTATTCAAAAATATTTTTTACTAGAAGAAACTATACAAGAACATCCAAATACATCAAATTACAGGTCTTAGTAAATTTTCAATTTCAGAGTGATAAAACTCTAATAACCACAATTTAACATATTTTAAAAATTTCGATTTTACTCGTTCACACCGGTACAAAATTGGTAGCTTATTAAATAGACGAGGTGCAATAACATTATAAAACTGACAATAGTGCATTTTCCGAAATATGGGGACCATCACAAGATTTCTGGTATTTACTCTTAAGTTATGAGTTACACTAATTCTAGGTTCATCATAACCGGAACGTAAAAAAAACAATTTTAAACATTTAAAATAATATAGATGTCTTAATGGAAGAACTCCCAGCATTTTAAAAAGGTCAAAACTATGTGTTAAACGACTACACTTCATTACTACCCTAATGGCATGTTTTTGTTTAATTAACAATGGTTCAATTTTATTAAAATTAGTACCACCCCAGCAGCTAATACCATATTGTAGCTTAGAATTGAAAAGACCATAATACACAAGCATTGATAATCGTAAAGAGCAGTATAAGCTCAGATGATATAACTGTCTAACCACTTGATTAAAATATTTTTGAAGGTACGTTGTATGATCTTTCCAATTTAATTTGCTGTCTAAAAATAAACCTAAATACTTAAAGCTATCAACAATCTCAATTGCAAAACAGTTAGGTGCGCAATTCACAAACTCAGCATAGGTTTGTTCTTGCGAACAACATTTATGTAGTGGTAACTTAGGACAGCAAGGAGAATGATACCAAAGCGACACACTTTTATACATGTGACCTAAGACATTAAAAAACATGAATTTAGTTTTATCGCTTATAACTAATTTATGAAGCTGAAACCAGCGTCTAAGAATATTTAAATCATGATTAACGTTAACAATAGTGTCAAAACAATTGTGATTAGAATAAGATAGAGCTGTATCATCAGCAAAAGCTGTTAATTTGCCAATAAAACATTGAATAAACAACGAATTGACATAAATTAAAAATAACATAGGACCTAAAACGGAACCTTGTGGAACACCAATATTCTGAAACAAAAAGGAGCTGAACATATTTTTAATTTTTACTTTATGCTTACGGTTTCTTAAATATGACGCAAACCAATCATAAATAAAGCCTCTAAATCCAGCTTTATGCAGTTTACTCAACAACAAACTATGATCCACCATGTCAAAGGCTTTCGTGATGTCGATAAATAACGCAGATGGAAGTTTGGAATCATTTATCGAATTATAGATTTCAGTACATAGTTTTAAAAGTGCATCTTCAGTCGATTTACCACTTCTGAAACCAAATTGAAAGTTACTGAAGAAATCATTTTTATTTAAAAAAGACAAAATTCTGGTTTTCATGCCTTTTTCAAAAATTTTTGAAAAAACAGATAAAAGTGAAATAGGTCTGTAGTTATTTAAAGATGTGCTGTCACCTTTCTTAAGTAGTGGTATTACTATAGCAGTTTTAAGATCATCAGGAAATATTCCTGTCTGTACACTAAAATTGAAAATATAAGTCAATACATCAGCAATATAAAATGAGATTTTTTTAGCTGTATTACTTGATATATCATCACAAGAAGTAGAATTAGAAGATTTAAGCGAAATAATTAATTTGTGAATTTCCGCACTGTTAAAATTATCAAAGAAAAAACTACTTGGATTAATAGGTTCACTCTTAATAAAATTTTCACAATGACAAGAAGCTAAACCATTACTAACAGCAATATTATTATTATCATTATTATTATAATAACTATTTAATAGTGTACTACTTATTTTAGAAAAATAGTTATTAAATAAGTTAGCGACTTCCGCAGGATTAGAAACTATACCATTACTGTTAAGTAGCACAATATCACTATTCGGTGCATTTTTATTGAGAATTTCGTTAACTACTTGCCATTCTTTTTTCGGATTACCCGAATTTTTTGTTAACTTACTACTATAATAATTATCACGACATTTTTCAATTTCAACTTTTAAATTACGACATATTTTGTTATAGTAAACTTTCAATCTAGAATTAGAAGGATATTTACGAACACGAATACTGATTAAATTTTTTTTTTTTATTTTATTTAACAATGACAAGGTCATCCAGGGTTTAAGCCTTTTAAATTTGTTGGTATTTTGATTAGTGCTATGACTGCAATTCGAAATATGCCTATTTAACTTATTTATAAAAAAACTAAAAGCTGTTGAAGGATCAGGAGCTGAATAAACTTCATCCCAGAACTCCAAAATTAAAACAGATTTTAATGCTTCAAAATCAATGGTTTTGGTTGTATTATTTACAAAAAAATCTTGCCTACTTACTTTATGATTTAGCTGAATAGTAGTTAAACAATGATCAGTTATATTGAGATCAAAAATACCAGTTTTGCAAATAATATGATTGTTTCGATGGAGCCTTAGATATATATGATCTAGACAGGAACTTGAGGAAGGTGTAATACGTGTAGGACTAGAGACAAGTGATTCTAAACCAAACGAAGATAAACAAGAAATAAAATTATCTACCTCTGGCGAGTTAGACAAAATATTAACATTAAAGTCACCTAAAATAATTAAATTTCTACAGTTTAAGGTTTCTAATAAAGCTGAAAATTCATCCAAAAAGGCACACACACTATATTTGTGTAATCTATATACACAAATGAAACAAAATCTAGCACCAGAAATTGTGCAATAAACCCCAATAACATCAGCAGTATTTAAGTTACTTTGGAAAATTTCGCACTTAAAGTCACTTCTAAAAAATACGGCAACCCCACCAGATGAATAAGCATTATTACATGTAGCTTCAAAATTATAATTTGGTATTTTAAAATCTGAAATTTCGGATTCATAAATCCAAATTTCTGATAAAAATATAATATCCGGTAAATGATCAAGAGAAGATAGATGTGAGTAAAAAGTATCAAAATTTTTTCTAATACTACGAATATTTTGATGTATAATTGAGAAACCAGAAGATAATTCAGTATTTGGATGATCTATGCATAAACAATTTAAATTATAATTATGAATAAAAGAAGAATTATTAATATTTAGATTACAATGAGGATTAACAAATGTATTATTACTATTAGACATTAAAATTATTAATTTTAATTATAAAAAAAAAATATTAAATTTTTGAAAGATCCTCAAGACATTTAATTTTTAATACATTATCTCCCTCTTTTATTCTAACAAGTATAGTTGAATTTCGAACCCAAACATATTTACATTTGTTATTTAATTTCAGCTGTTTTGCCTTTTGAAGAAGTTGACGGGAATGAGCAGTGTGTCAGACTGTCATTTACGTAAATAATATTGGATTTGGATGAGTGTACACCAAATATACTGGTATTTAAAGTAATTTTCTCAGAGCGCATTCTTTCCATGATTTTTTGTTTAGTGCCGATAGATGAAAAATTAACACAAACGACATTAACAGCTGAGTTTTTGTTATCATTCTTTTTATTCTTTTTATTATTTATTTTCTTGACAAAACAAGTATCTATTACGTCAGCGTTAATTTTTTCTCCTATACCTTCAGAAATTAACTGAATTACTTTCTCTTTAGCATTATCGGTATCATAAAGTGTAGGCATATTAACAATATCAATACTGTTCTGTAATTGTTTTTGCTCCAAAATATTTATTCTAGAATCTAGAGCATCAATTTTTTTAGAGAAGATAACATTTTGCTCGGAAAGAGCAGCATTTTGTTCTTCCAATAAATGAATTTTATTGAGAGCGTCGCTATTAATCTGTTTAAGTTTAACAATCTCACCATATACGTCATCTATTGAAAATTTACCTTGCTGTAATTCTCCCAGTGTGGATGACGTATTATCAACAACATTTACACGATCATTACCCTTTGGAGATGAAGCTGAGGTTGTTGAACTGGAAGAGCCAGAGCTCGGTGACGAAACATCCGTAGATTTGTTTATTAAAATAGAATTTCTCCTAGAATTAATGCATTTATCGCATTTATATTGTTGTTTTGATTTATCAAAATAATCCAGTTCAGCTTTAGAAATATTCGCGCACTTTGTGTGATAATAAGAGTTACAGTTACCGCACAAAATTTTTTGCTCATTTCTCTCTACTTTTGAGTTACAAAGATTACACGTCATAATTTATTGTTTTCTTCTCTTTTTTTGGTTTTTTCAACTTTAAAATAATTATTTAGTTTAAATTTAAAAATTAAATTTATTTGTAAAAAAATGTTTTATAAAATTAAACTAAATTTATGTTTGAAAATAGAGCAATTTATTAATTTTACTTTATAAATTTAATTTTAATAATTATTTATTTTAAACAATGTTATAAACTGAATTTATTAATAATACTTTTTCGAGCTAAATTTAACACTTGTGATCCCCATCAAGTTACAACCATACATTTACGGGTGAATGTATACATTATATCAAGGTCTTGTAAAATGCAGAAATAATTGGCAAATGTACCGGGAAAAGTACATATCGGCTTCGGCGCATTAATATTAAATCCAATTTTACCTAAAAAATATATTATTGTTTTTTCGACATATAGATGGAGTTAATTTCAGGACACTTAATTTTTTTTATGGATATTGAATTTATGTTTTTATTTCGATATTTCGAATAAAATGTAATGAAAAGCTCTCAAATCTAATTTACCTTTTTATTATTGAGGAGGAAAAACCTGTAAGTCCTTTAAACTGGTATATCAATAAATTGTCTGCACATAAGCAACAATATTTAAAAATAACCAAAACTTTGACTTTGTCAAAATACTGCAAAAAAAAAAAAAGGATTTAGTTGTAAGTTTTCCAGAGTCTAGATTTTAAAACTTTAAATAGCTTATATACAAAAAAATAATGGATTTTGGATTTACGGGGTTTGCGGAGAGAAGCCAAAGATATGATCTATAAATAAATATTAAACATTCAAAAACAAATATTAAATTATATTAGATCCTTAAACTAACGTCTATAGTTAGTTAACAATTTTTAAAAATTAAAAGAAGTTCAAAAATTTAAGTTCAAAAATTAATCATTAGAAATGCTAAAATTAAAATAGATATGTTAATAAATATAACCTAATAAGATTGTTAAGGTAAGGAATATAAATGTTAATATTTAATAATATTTATAATAGAATAATAAGAAACGTAAATATTGTTATTATATTGAAAAATAAATATCTTTATTGGACATTAATTCTTATTACAACAAGAGGTGCTGCCATGGCATTTAGAATTGCATAACACGTTAGCTAATTTACAATTGCACTTTCTAGATTCGCATTTGCCCCTACAATTACACTCTTTAAAACCCTGGCCACCAGTGAGCGATTCTTTACTAACAACTTCTCTAACAGCCTTTTTAACATTAGGAACTTCATCTATCAACAAAAATTTCTGCTTACACACTGAAAACTGATTTCTAGTATAATATTGCTTTAGCTGTCCAAATTTGGTCCCTAATTTATAATATTTCCCGTCTTTAATTTCAATTACTACACACAGAAAATTTCGAGGATCAGTTTTCCCACGGTCTACATCTGGTATTGGTAATTTAACACATTCTCCAACTTTTGCAGGAAGAAATTTCAAATTTGAAATATTACACATTTTGGTTGCCTGGATTTTTAAGTTTTTCTTAGCTGCAGTTCTATTTTCTTTAATAAGTGATTTGTTATTTTCTAATATAGAAACATTATTTTCAGGTTCCTCCGGACCTGAAAATAATGTATCTAGTGCTGCATCCGGAACGTCTTTAACACATATAGGTACAAAATCAGTAGCATCAAATAATTTAATATCTAAATTTTCTATATTTTCAGAAAAAGTGTATAAATTTTCACTAGTCTTTGATTGGTTTGCAGTTGTTTCTTTAGGTATTGTAGATGGAATTTCTTGAAGAACCATAGAGGTTTCTTCAAGAACCTCATTTAATGTCGTAGACTCAATTACATTAGTTAAATCTTCCTCTGAATAAACTTCAGTAATTATATCTTCTGGCAAAAATGATGTTTTAAGACCCAATTTCATTTTTACACCAAATAAAGCTTCGTAAGGTGTTTGTTTTATTCCATCATGGTATGACCGGTTCTTCATCAATTGAATAAATTTTAAACCAGTAGACAGACCACTTGGTAGTCTTTTTTGGGAGCAGCCATGTGGATAACATATTTTGCACATCCTGGTTTGCTCGTTCAATACAACCTTGACTTTGGGAATGTCTTGGTTTCCCATGTACTATTTTAATACCGTCCCATAAATCTGCAAGTTCCGTAATTATTTTGTTAACAAATTCACGACCATTGTCACTGTGAAGTATTAACGGAGCTCCTAGAAGAGTAAATATTTCCAACAAGTTTTCCGCTACTTCAAGTGCGGTTTTTGTTTTCAACGGACGCAGGATTACAAATTTTGTTAAGTGGTCCTGGTAATTTAAAATAAATTTAAACTCGTTGTCGGGTTGAGTCTGCAAATCAATTAAATCTACCTGACAACGCGAATTCAATTCATTAGAAATTATTGGTTTTATTACTATGCCTTTTTTTTGCCTTTTGATTTTTGTTGGCAAGCTGTACATAAACTTAAATACAACATTATTCCCTCAGTTGTGACATTTTTGTATTTATTACTTAACTCTTTTATGAGCCTATTTCGACCACCATGCCCGATACTTGCATGAGCATTGTGTATTATATCAAATAGTTCTTCTGTTGTAACAAAATATTTGACGCTTGTGCTTCCATTGCTATTACCAACTGGGAAAATTAAACGTTTTTTTCTTTACCTATATTTAAAATATAATAGCGTTGTAAACGCCGATAATCGAGTGGTGTTTTAAAATGTTCTTTTAGTTTAGCATTTACCACTTCCTTTAAAATTTGGTCATATATTCTTGTTCATATAAACATTATTTTTATTTATACTCGCGATTATCGCATTAAATTGTTTGTTGAATTCTTCTCGTTGATTCATTTCTGCAATATTTAGCATTGACGTATATGTATATTTAAAAAATTATTACGTAAATCATGAGCTATAATAAAACTTACTTAAAATTGTAATATTTACAATAATTGCTGTTTAATAATGGACCAAAAAAATTTGTTGAGATTAAATTTACGCTTAAAAACATAAACACAAAATAATAAACATATAACCTTAAAAAATGATTAAGAAATTGGTTTTTGGTTACATAGTATTTTGTTTTCGTCAAATCCAAAAGATTGCGCTAGTGATTTATTGATTTTATCTATGGCGTAAGTGGCTCAATCTGTTGGAGGATCTTGGAACTTAACTTCAAAATTGCCTAATCAATTGTACTAGAATAATTAACTTTATTCCTTTACACTTTTAACATTACCTCTAGGTAAAAGTAAATATGATTACTAAATAATCGGTAAATGTATGTTATATGTACATTTGCCAAATCTTGCAGCTAATGTACACATTTACCGGTAAATATGTACATTTACCTGGTAATGTACATTTACCGTAACATATATATATATGTATATATATATACATATATCATATATTTTTCATGTAGATAGAAATATATTTTTTTTTTCTAGTGTAATTTCTAATAGGAATTAAATAATGTTAAGAAATTTATAAGTATTGTAACCCCCAATTTAAATGGTTTTGGTGGTACAATATTTGTAAGGGAGGATTTGTAAAAGTTTGGTGATTTATTTAAAATTGGGCGCCAAGTTCGATCACCAACCGCGACGGAACTTCACCAAACCTTTGATAACATGGTATTACTCTGTTCCTCATTCTCAGCTGGGCTTTAAGCTCTAGGTTGGGCGTGGGCTTGAGTAATACCAACATGATTTTTATATTACAAACATAACATCATAAATATATAACAAAAAAAAACACAATCAACTAATGACGACGAAGGGTGTGCGTGTGTGTGTGTATGTGAGATTGGCATCCTTCTTAAATGATTTATCCAATCATTATCTATATCATTTTAGGTGGTAAATGTTTTAAAATTTTGGACATGAAGGAGTATGTTAAGATAAATAAATAATTATAGAAATTATAATAAATGTTATTTTATTTAATATATAATATTTTTATTTATGTAATTATAAAGACAAAAAAAATTAAAAAAAAAAGGTAATTTCAATGACAAAATAATTAAAGAAAATTTACTTTAACAAAAAAAAACTTTACTCTACTGTACCAAAAAACATATGCTACGTTACGAAAAAAAAATCTAATTTAAATGAAAATACCATAATAAATAAATTACCTGGTTTGAGCTGGTCCAGTTGCAACAGGATTGCTAATAGAATTTATATATTATTATGGTGTACAAATTTACTTTACAAAAAAAATTTAATACAAAAAAAACTCGATCTTCTCCTTCAACTGTCCTTGATAAATCTTTCCTGGTGTTGCGTCATCTCATCGTGATCAGAATATAATTTTAATTTAGCTTTGCATTTTTAAATAATTCATGCTAAGCTCGATGTTTTAATTTTTTTTAGGGATTAGTATTGTATAATTTTAGTTTTATTCTATTATACAATTACTAATCATCATATTTTTTTTTTTTTTTTTTTTTGTTGGTGAACTAATTAAATTAGATTTAATTAGTTAATAATAATAATACTATGTACACTTTTTAATTGTTTTTGTATGGCTCGGATACCATCAAATGCTTTTAATTAAATTTAAGTTTGTATTGTTCCAGCACTATATTTTTATTTTTAAATTTTATATTGTTCAACTGATTTTTATAATAAATTTATTTTACTAATGATGATAATATTTTATTTCATTTTAAAAATTAAATTTAAGTTAAAAAAAACTAACTAACTATTAAATTATTTTTCTTAACTTCATTTTAAGTTCTTAACAGAACTTCTACACTCTATCGATACCAAAATTCAATTCCCCTTTTCAACATCTCATTTCTAACTATCCCCTAAATCATACCACCTTTAACCTTTTTTCCTCCTTCAAATTTCTAAATTTCCTATTTTTATAATTTCCTTCAGTATTACCTATTTTGAATTTTCACCTACACCCAAAATTCATAATTAATAAATATAACTAACATTAAACTACATTACCTACACGCTACATTTTACAGACTGTTAACATTAAATAACATAAACAGAACAATAACAGCGTTTCTTTTTACTGGAATAATTAATTTTGTAAAAATTTACAAAACTAAAATTCTTTCATTCCAGTATTTTTTCTAATGCATTGTTCTGACCATATGGTTTTCAAAACGTCAATATTAATTTATTCGGCGGCGGCAATAAATAATATTAGTAAAATTTAATTTTAATAAGTAATAAATTTAATGTATTTAAATAGTAATATTTAATGTATTCAAAATCAGTGGAAAATAAGAAAATTCATAAGTTAATTCTTAGTAAATGTTATTTTTGGTGTTGTGATAAATATTAACCATAATCTACAATTAACTAATATTTATAAACAAAAATCAGTGTCTACCATAACAATTTTAAATATTTTATTTACTCTCAAATAATACTGAAGTGTATGGTGATAACAAATATATAAGATAAAACATCAAGAAACATAAGTATAATATTAGGACACCTAAGGATTACGCAACAGGAAGATTCAACAAAATTTCCGGTTACAAAAACTGGTTCGACGCAGACAAATGGTTGAGAACGAAGCAGAACAATTAGGAAATTATTTTTATGTATAATTATATTTGTTTTGTTTTTAATAGAATTTATTTTTATTTCAGCTATATACATATTAAAATTTTAGCTATGGCTTTAAATCTTTAGCATGTCTTCGAACTATAAGTTTGCTCCCTTCATCTTGAACATCATAACAACAACGACCCACAATCGTCAATAAACTATTTGACCAGGTAAGTATTTCGTCGATAAACTATTTGACCAGGTAAGTATTTAATTTCTTTTGAACGTAAATTATATATTTTTTCATGTTTATTTTGTGCTTTTTGTAGGTTTTTAATCACCATATCCTGAATTTCTTGTCGTTTAGCATTTTGATCTTGTATACGAACATTACCATCGCTTAAAGATTCAAGCTGTTTTAACAAATCATACGATGAACCGTGAGATATCATGTGATAGCCGAATGTTAAATAATAAGGTGAAAAACCTGTTGAATCGTGTATAACATTATGAAGCGCACATGATATTTCTGCTAAATGTTTATCCCAACTCCTATGATTTGCAGCTGATTTTAAATAAGCACGAATAGACGATAACAAAGTACGATTTACACGCTCAGATTGATTTACTTGTGGACTATACAGAGCTGTAAGAAATTGCCGTATCTGATAAGTTTCTAAAACGATTTTAAATTCTTTAGATACAAATTGTGAACCATTATCAGACAGTAATATTTCTGGAACACCAAACAACAGAAAAACTTCATTTTCTAAAAATGAAATGATTGGTCCTACCGTTGCCTGATGCAAAGGCTTCAACAACACAAATTTTGTAAAGGTATCTAATACAATTAATATAAAAGTATTACCTTTCGACGATCTTGGGTAAGGCCCTAACAAATCAACACATATTTTCTGCCATGGACGTACAGGAATATTAGGTTTACCCATAGGTGGACGAAGACAACGATTAGAAGGTTTACACGTTTTACAAATTTCACAGTTGGTAACATAATTTGAAATATCAGCTGACATTCTAGGCCAATAATAAAATCTTTTAATTTTTTCAGTTGTTTTTTCAACACCTATATAAGATGAAACAGGATCATCATGGGCATCTTTAATAATTTTATTAACCAACGAACGCGGTACCCATAAACACCATTCACTATCACTATCAGGACGTCGATAACCTGCTCTTCTATAAATTTTATTATCTACAACTTTTAAATCAGGTATATTAATATTATTTTTACTTATAATTTCTATTTGGTCTAGATAATCTTTATCTAAAAATGCATTATCTTCTAAATCTAATGCTTCAATTTTCAATACTATACTTTCAATATCACCTCTAGATAAAGTATCTGCAACAATATTTTCTTTACCCTTCCTATGTTCAATAGTAAAATTAAACGATTGAAGTTTTAAACTCCACCTAGCTAATTTTCCTGACAAATATTTAGTTTTCATTAACCATTTTAAACTAGAATGGTCTGTTATAACTACAAAATATGCACCTTCTACATAAGGACGAAACTTCATAACACTAAGGACAACAGCTAAACATTCTTGATGAGTAACACTATAATTTTTCTGCGCAGGATTTAATTTTTGCGACATCTATGCTACAGGATGTTCTCTACCTTCCTCATCTTTTTGAAACAAAACACCACCTACACTATATTGACTAGCATCATATTGCTTCAGTTAATAATTTCTTAATTTCACTAAATGCTTTTTCAGCTAAATCTGTCCATTTCTCTTTAATATTTTTAGCTAATAAATCTGAAATAGGTGCAGTTACATTAGCAAAATTAGGAATCATCCACCTATACCATCCTACCATTCCAAGAAAACGACGAATTTGACGGACCGACTTTGGACGTGGAAAATTATTTATGGCATCTACTTTCATCGGATCTACTTTGATACCTTATTCCGAGATTACATGCCCTAAATATTTAGTTTGATTTTGGCAAAATCGACTTTTATCTAAATTAATAGATAAATTTGCATCTTTTAAACATTTTGCAACCGCTTTTAATGTTTACATATGCGTATCAAAATCTTCCGATATAATTAATAAATCATCTAAATAAACTGTTACATCTTCTTTTAATTCAAATGGAATTATTTTATCCATTAATCTACATAATGTTTTAGGTGCATTAGTCAAACCAAAAGGCCTCACTTGGAATTGAAAAAGATTTCTACCCGGAACAACATTATCCCTAGAATCTTTATCTAGCTCTATTTGCCAAAATGCTGATTTTAAATCCAAGCTACTAATATATTTTGGTTTCTTAATTCTACCTAAAATAGTACTTATATTTGGCATAGGGTATGCATCCTTTTTTGTAATTTTATTAACTTCCCTACTATCCAAACACACTCTTTATTTGGTTTTTCAATTAAAACTAATGGTGAAGACCATGAACTTTTACTTGGTTCAATAATATTTTGCTCTAACATTTTATCAATTTCTTTATTTAAAATTTAAAATTTATATGGCGAATATGCCCAACTTTTAGCTTTAATTGGAATTCCCGAATTTAATTCAATATGATGTTTAATGGCGTTTGTTCTACCTAAACCTTTCTCTGAATACGCTAAAAACATACTTTTTACTTCCTCTAATTCATTTTTTTGATCTATGGTTAAATTGTGCATATTATCTAATGTTTTATTTGTACCAACTTTTTCTAATTCATAAATTTGAGCGAGTATAATACTAAACGGTCTCCAAAAATTCATTCCTAAAATTAATTTTCTTTTTATAGAAGGAATTATATAAAATTTAATATTTTTTTTCTACATCATTATAAATAACATTTAAATAAACAAAACCAATAATTGCTTGTACAGCACCATCTGCAGTACATGAACTTGATTTAATCGGAAAATATGATATATTTAATTCATTTAATAATTCTAAACCTAATTCACCTAAACAACTAATTCCAGCTCCACTATCCATTAACCCATATAAAATTTTATTTTTAAATTTAATTTTAGCCGCTAAACGACCATCTTCCAACGTATTAAATTCTGTTTTCTTAATTGTTTTAAATTCATTTTTTCTATTTTTAAAATAATTTTTATTTCTTATTTTTATTTTATTTTTATTTTTAGAAATTAATAATCGGTTTGAGTTGCGAAAGATACTTGGTTTCGTCTTTTTAATATTTGAGGAGCATGTTCGAAATTTCTCGGTTGGAGACGACCCCTCGTATCTGTGACCGATAATGAGTTTCCCCGATTGCAACTAGGACACGAACGAATTGTGGTATTTTTCAACCCACAATTAAAACAAAATAAACGAAACTCTTTTAAAGGACAAACACGGTAAGTATGACCTAAATTATCACATTTAAAACATTTAACATATTCATTATTTATTTTAGGTTCATATCTATTATTATGTTGGATCATCGAAATTTCAGCTTCACCAGGATCAACTAAATTATTATCAATATTTAAAGGTGAATTTGCACCACAACTATTTACTTCATAAATATTAGGACGAGGACGATGTACACGCGAACTATTGAAAATTGGTTCTCCAATTTCCGACCAAAGTTTTTCAAACTTTCTACATATCTTATCTAACTCAGATACATTATTTACATTCAACATTAACAATTTTTCCCTAAGCTCTGGCAACATATTAGCTTGCAATCTTAACAACAATTCATTTTCAGACATTTTATTTTTCAATCTCAAATTTAATTCCTCAATTTCTAATCTAAAATCTCCAAATTTTTCCTTAACCCTTTGTTTTCTCGATTCTATAATATGTCTAATTTCTAAATCAGTCTCTTGTTCCTCAAATTCGGCTTTTAAATCAGCTTTCAATTTTCTCCATGTTAAATTTTCAGAATCATTTTTTTCTAAATATATCCAAAACCATTTTTCAGCTTTACCAATTAATAAATGGTGTATTGAATATACCAATTTATTAATAGGATAATTTTCAGCTTCAGCTAATTTTTCAATTCTGAAAATAAATCTTTCGATGGAAATACTTTTATTTGTTCCATCAAATCTAATTTGCCATTTTGGAACAGGATTTGGTATATTTTCTTGACGATATTCTGTCCTAGATATATTATTTTCACACGAATTATTCTGATTTATACCATTATTATTATTTATTTTTATATTATTTAGATTAGGGTTTTGATAATAGTTATCATGATTTACACTTGGAACGAATTCAAAATTATACTTAGACATATAATTTGGTTTAGGATATATATTTTGAAAAGTAGAAGGAATATAAGGGGGTGGATAATTAAATAAATAAGTATCTGGGAAACTTTGTTTTGTATGAAAAGGATTAGGAATATTAGAGGATACTTGAACTGACGTGGACATACGTGGTAAACTAGAAACTACTGACATAACATATTGACACGTAGAATATGGTAATTGTTCAAATTTATCATAAGCAGTGGTTTTTGGTTTAGCACCCATCTGCGTAGTAACAACATATTGAGGTTGCTCAACAGCGTGAGCTCCCTCTTCTACACCTATCTCTAATATCGGATTTTCGGTATCAATGATATTAGTTAAGTTATCGTAATTTCTAATATTTTGTTCAATTCGAGTAAACTCAAATTCTTCTATCCTTCCAATTAAACTTTGAACTCTACCCTTCAACACTTCAACAGAACCTTTTAAATTAGGACTCACAATAATTAAATTTTCCAACCTATTTACCACATGAAAAATTCTACTCTGCGCTCTATTAATTTTATTTTCATCAAACTCTTTAATACCAACTTCTAATAAAGTTAAACTATCTATCTTCTCTCTACAAATACCTAATTCTGTTGTAGGATTATCTAATCTATCTAAATTTGATACAGGTCTTACACCAGACTTTTCTTCATCTATTAAATGTTGTAATAGTGATTTTCTTCTACCTACAGACTGTGTAATTGTATCTTGTTTCCGTACATGCAATTCATATAACACTTCATCATTATTTAAATAATTTGGATCCATGATTAATGAACTTTGTTATTATATAAAAAAAAATTATATAAAAAAAAAATTAATACTAATATAATATATTTATAATTAAAACTAAATCTAAATCTAACCGAACCCACAAAAATATAATCAATAAAACTAATATCTAATAACTTTATTTTTATCTTATATATTGTAAATATAAAACTACAAAACAAAAAAAATATTCAATTGTTATAAAAAAATATATGTATGTATTTATATTATTTTATAATTTTATTTCTATCACTATTTTTAATAGAAATTTTATAAAATATAAATATAAATATATATAATATCCAATTTGATGATTGGATAAATTCTTTGGTTTAACTTAAATTACGCCATTCTTCAACTCACACACACTCACATTTTCGTTCGAACATAAAACATGATCTCATATTTGTTCAACTATAAAATTTAACACTAAATCACCAGGATACTGGTTGAACAATCAATCGCAGAAATTCTAACTGGCACTAAATAAAACATTTGATAAAGGAACTCAGTAAAGGACAACCTTTACTATACTATCTAACCATTAACTAAGTTTAAGGATTATATTTTAGGACAACCTAAAGTATAAATCATACTTAAACCACACTAATTACCATCTTAATAAAAATAATTATAATTTAACAAATATGAGAAATTTCTTTAAATATTTAAATTTTAGTTCGACAATCAATTTAATTTGTTTTATTGCTGTGACTGTTTTGACTGCCCCACGTTGGGCGCCATTTATGTAACCCCCCAATTTAAATGGTTTTCCATTTAAATTTTGGTGGTACAATATTTGTATGAGAGGACTTTTTAAAATTTTGGTGATTTATTTTTTTTCCTTAAAATTGGGCGCCAAGTTCGATCACCAACCGCGACGGAACTTCACCAAACCTTTGATAACATGGTATTACTCTGTTCCTCCTTCTCAGCTGGGCTTTAAGCTCTAGGTTGGACGTGGGCTTGAGTAATACCAACATGATTTTTATATTACAAACATAACATCATAAATATATAACAAAAAAAAACACAATCAACTAATGACGACGAAGGTGTGCGTGTGTGTGTGTATGTGAGATTGGCGTCCTTTAAAGGATTTATTCAATCATTATATCCTTAAATGATGTTAATAAAATTTAAATTTTTGGACATGAAGGGACATTATAAATAATTAATTATAAAGATTATAATAAATTTTAATTTATTTAATATATAACAATTTTATTTATAAGAATTGTCATTTAAATGACAAAAATATTAAAAAAAAATTACTTTAACAAAAAAAAAAAACTTTACTCTACTGTACCAAAAACAATATGCTACGTTACGTTAAATAAAAAAAATCTAATTTAAATGAAAATACCATAATAAATAAATTACCTTGTTTAAGCTGGTCCAGTTGCAACAGGTTATGGCTATGAATATTTTAAAAATTATGGTTTACAACATAAATTAATTACTCTACCAAAAAAATTACAAAAAAAATTGATGTCTTTATCTGCTCTCCTTCAATTGTCCTTGACTTAGTTGATCTTTCCTGGGTTGCTCATTCTCATCGTGATCAGGTGATGTTAATTTTCTTAGCTTTGCATAATTTTATTTCATGCAAAGCTCGATGATATAAAAAAAATGTTTTTTTTCTAATTGGATTTTATTCCAATTTATAATTATTTTCTAGATTAGTATTGTATAATCTGATTTTTTTCTTTTATTATACAATCACTAATTCTAATGTTTATTTTATAAATTATAACGAATTTTTCGGAGTGAATTTTTATCTTTTAATAGTTTATCATTGTTTTTTAAATTTTATTGTACCGGCACTATATTTTTAATTTCAAATTGTTCAAAGATTTTTATTTTTAATTTATTTTACTAATAATGATATAATAAACCAAAGAATATTTTATTTCAATTTAATTTTTACATTTAAATTTACTAAGAACTACTAATAAAACTAATATTTAATTAATTTCATTTTTAAGTTCTTCACAGAACTTCTGCTCTACACCGATACTTAAATTCAACTCTCTGACCAAAATCTATTTTTTTAACTCCCTAAATCATACCACCTTTAACCTTTTTTCCTCCTTCAAATTTCCTACTTTCCTATTTAAATAATTTCCCTCAGTATTACCTATTTTGAATTTTCACCCAAAATTCATAATTAATACATATACCTAACATTAAACTACATTACCTACACGCTACATTTTGCAGACTGTTAACTTTAAATAACATATACAGAACAATAACAGCCTTTCTTTTTACTGGAATAATTAATTTTGTAAAAATTTACAAATAACTAAAATTCTTTCATTCCAGTATTTTTTCTAATGCATTGTTCTGACCATATGGTTTGCAAAACGTCATTATTAGTTTATTCGGCGGCGGCCATAAATAATATTAGTAAAATTTAATTTTAATAAGTAATAAATTTAATGTATTTAAATAGTGATATTTAATGTATTGAAATAGTAATTATTATTACATATTAAATTTACGGGTGAACTCATTGACATATATTGAAAATTAAGTTTAGTGATAATAAAAAAGTGATTTTTGTGTTGTGATACATATATATATGAATAACTATTAAAGTATTGACAAAAAACAGTGGTCACCATAACATTTTTCTATATATTTAAATAAATAAATATATAACATATTAGGAAACATAAGGATATTGTAGGATAACATAAGGATTACGCAACAGGAAGAATCAACAAAATTTCCGGTTACAAGTTACATAAAATGGCGCCCAACGTGGCTTCAGAGAAGTTGTCGATTGCGCAGGAATTGTAATTCAAAATTTAATATTTCGGTTGAATATTAAGTGATTTATTTTTTTTTGGTTTAATTATTTTTTTATTAATATGTTTATATGATAAATTTTAGTTGTCCAAAAATTTAATCAACATATGTAGTTTATAAATTTTAATTGGTTTTGATTGTTTTAGGTAGTCCTAAACAAAATCCTAAATAAAATTTATATTTGTGTAGAGTAGAGTAAATTTAAAATTTTTCGGAGTTATGATAAATTATTAGGTAGTCCTAAATTTAATCCTTCTGTAAAATTATTTTGTAGTTAAACCAAAAATCATAATTGAATTGTAATTCAGCTAAAATTATTTGAAAGCTTTACAATTACAAATTCTTCGCAATATAGAAAGCGATGGCACCACTACAATTTGGTTTGAGAAGTCGGTAACTCCCAATTGTAGTTTCTTATAAGAAATTAATCGATTCTAACTTTATCTGATTTTGGCTAAAATAAAATCGATATCTTGAGAAAAATGTCGGTGGTCAGTATTTTATATCGATATTGTTAAAAGCAATAATTGATGGTTTAGATAATTTTTTTTTGTGTGAGGGTTCGGATTTTAATTTTGATTGATTTTTTTTTAAATTTTGAATACCGGGTGATTATTCTCTGTTATAATTAGATAAAGTTAATCAAAATTATACTTTTTTTCAAAAGTTGATAATAATTTATATAATAATATAAATTAACTATTTTTTTTATGGAGTGAGATATGACATAGGTGGTCCTGATGATAATCCTTCATTTAAACAAAATTTTGGCCAAAATCTTATTAAAATTACATAATATAAAGATATAAATATTATTCAGAATATATTAATTAATTATATAAATAAATATAAAAATCAACACCAACACCACAGTAATCACGGTTGGGAACCCTGAAAAAAATAATTTAAAATTAGAAATTAATTGAAATAATTAAAGTTATTTTGTTCCAATGTTATTTTGTGGTACATTTTGAAATTGCCGTAAAGTTTTTTTTTGTTGGAGTTGGTGCAAAGTAATAAGTTGCATAACTTTAGGTGGACTTTATTAATTTTATTTTATCAATTCAGTGTTGAAACTGATATATTTTTAACTAGGTAGAGGAAGAACTTTATTGAAGGACTTGTTAGATAAAGAGAAACTAGAAAATAAAATACCAGTTTTAGAAAAGTTAGATTCTCCGTCCAATGAATTAGGTGTATATAGGGAGAAAATTGAAATATTAAGTGATTTAATATAATTAGGATTACAAGAAGTTGATGAATATAAAATATATAGTGGTAGGAGTAGGTTATATCACGTTAAGAATAGATTACGTAATTTAGAGGATTTTAGTCCGAATTTGAAAGGTTCAATAACTATATTGAAAAATAGAATTGTTGAGTTTTTGAGGAAAATAGAAACTTCTGAAGTTCAGATAGTTGAACTTACAGTAACAACTAACGAGGAGTTGATAAATATGTTTAACCCGACTTTAGGAGGTAATAATTTAAATTTAGATTTAGGAGAAGGAGCGCAAGCTTTAAAGCTGGCTGAGAGTGTTAGTAATGTGTCGACTGTTACAACTACAGTAAATATAATTGGTACTAACCTGCAATCCAATTTTGCAACGGTTTTTCGATCACTACAACCGGAACCGGTGACTACAGTGTCGAATAGTTTACCGCGTATGTCTGTGAATGTCTCCTCGTATAACCCCAATCCCTATTTCCTTCCTTCAATTCCTTCATATCCTGATGCGAAATCCTATGGATATCAACCTCCGCATATACCGCAACAATATTCTATGAGACCGGATTATAATTTGCCAAGACCGGTTGAAAATTTATTACCTGGAAAGGAAAGAGAGTTGGTGAGAGAACCAAATATTGTAAGAAGAGATATTTATAATGATGATAATTCGTGTACGGTAAGATCAAATAAGACCATTTCGATAGATAGATGTTTATTTCGGGTGGAGAAATTAGCGGAAGCGGAAAATTATCCGTTGAATAAATTAATATATTCAATTCACCATTTACTAACAGGTAAAGCTGAGAAATGGTATTGGATTTATCTGGAGAAATATGATTCGGAAGATTTAACGTGGATTAAATTAAAAACCGACATAAAAACAGAATTTGAAGACCAAGAAACCGATTTGGAAATCAGTCATTTAATAGAATCGCGTAAACAAAAACTTAAAGAGAAATTCGGTTATTTTAGATTGGAAATCGAGGAGTTAAATTTACGATTAAAAATTAAAATGTCGGAAAGTGAGCTATTGTTGCGTTTACAAGCTAACATGTCACCGGAATTACGTGAGAAATTATTAATAATGAAAATTGAAAATGTATCGGAGTTGGATAAATTATGTCGTAAGTTCGAGAAATTATGGTCGGAAATCGGTGAACCCGTATTTGGAAATCCGCGTAACCGTCGGGCGAACATAAATGAGATTGATGATAATAATTTTAAACAAATCTAACCTTCACATAATAATAATATTAATCGGTTAGCTACAACATCACCGGGAAATTTTGCAAACCCGGTTAATGACGTTCCAGCGAAAAATGCAAACGAATATCTCATTTGCTATAGGTGTAAAGATTTCGGTCACATTTCTAGAGATTGTCCAGCTGGAAATACAATTTTCTGTTATTCGTGTGGACAGAGAGGTGTAACTAAACCACAAGTAGTAAGACCTAAGAGAGAGCTAGCTCACACCCCTGAAGCCCATCTACACGGGCTGCGTAATTGGTGGCGCCATCTGTGGGAATTTGTGTGTGGTGGTTTGAAAGCGCCTGAATGTATGCATAAATATATAATTTGGTTTGAAGCTCGGCTGTAATGCCTGAAGCCCGGCTGTAATGTCTGAAGCCCGGCTGTAATGTCTGAAGCCCGGCTATAATGCCTGAAGCCCGGCTGTGATGCTTGAAGCCCGGCTGTAATGTCTGAAGCCTGGCTGTAATTGGTGGCGCCATCTGTGAGAAGAAACCCGGCTGTAATTGGTAGGAATTGTTGTGTGGTGTGTTGAAAGCGCCTGAATTTATGTATAAATATATAATTTATGCATATGCCCGAAGCCCGGCTGTAATTGGTGGCGCAATCCGTAAGAAGAAGCGCGGCTGTAATTGGTGGGAATTGTTGTGTGGTGTTTTGAAAGCGCATGAATATACGCATAAATATATAATTTTTGAGTGAGATGATGTGTTTTTGGCGTGGTGTTTTGAGAGCACCTGAATATATGCATATAGTATTTAGTTTAACTTTGTAGGATGACGTGGGAGGATCTGAAAACGATTAGTGAATTTGATATTGATGTAGAGACATTATCTAAAATTAATTTTAATAAACAATTAATAATAATAACAAATTATTTAAACGAAAATAAAGATTTTTTAATTGACGAGCATAGAGAACATTTTGAAAATTATCAAAAGATATTGATAAGATTAGTGAATGATGAGACGGAATACTCAATTCATGATCACCACCAACCAATTTGTATGTTGGCTTCTAATAGTGTAGATTATTGTCATAAACTTATGAGATTATATGCGAGATTATCGAAATAATAATTAAAGTTATTCTAATTTATGAAATCATGTTGTTAAATATGTTGGAAATAAAGAACTTCTTAGAAACTAATTATAATTTAATTGAAAATTCTTATAAACAATTAATATTTGATTTCATATTGAGATTCCCACACTTTGATATTAATTGTAGTAATTGTATGTGCAATAAAGATCCATTGAAATGTGACTGTATAATGATGAGAATTAGGTATTGTGAAATAATCAATATTATTAATTCATATAATAATCATAATGAACACGTGCGAACATGTTTTAAAGTAAAACCATAAACAAATGCTGAATTAGCTGAGCAGCTGTGGAATTAGTTTTTAAATTAATGACTATTGGAAAGATAGATGAAACAACTGAAATAAATATTGATAACTTAAATAATACATTGGAACTAATGGATATCTGGTTAACAACAACATCAACTGACACAACCACAACCACAATAACAATAACAACAATTAAACAAATCCTTGCAATGGCTATTACTTGAAATTGTAAATTTTATTGAATAAAAGACTTATATTTGTGTTTTTATTTTAGAATTTCAGTTTTATTTAACCATGAGTTATGTTGACTTGAAAAACCAAGCCATTTTACAAATACTTTATCTTTATTCGTTTTTAAAATTTTCTCAATCAAATAAATATTATTATGTTTTACTTTATTTAGTTTTAGTGCATAGAATGCTCCTTGAATAGGTTGACCTTGATAATCTTCAAAAGTCAGTCTGTAGGTCTATCTGCCAGTCTGTCAGTTTGCCTATGTATAATTCGGTGTGTTTGGTTGATTATGTAAAAGTGTGAACAAACTTCCAAATTTGTTATACCTCTGAGTTTTTTGGGTTTGTTTTGATAAGAATATTTTTAATATATGTATGGTAGTTGTTGTAAAGAATTTTTGTTATGGTTTTGATTTTTTTTTTTTTTTGCGTGGACATATAGAGTATTATTGTTATTATTATTAAAGGGCACATTTTTTTTTTTTTTTTTGTATATACTAAGACAAAAACTAAAAGCCAACATGCTATGATTTTTTTGCATATAATTATAATTTTATTGTTTAGATAAGAATTATAAATCAAGTTAAATTTTAAAAAAATATTGATTATTAATTAAATTTTTGTTTATAATAGTCTATTTAACCATATTATACATAAAATTTATTGTTTAAATAACTCGCATAGTAAAAAAAAAAAAAAAGAGTAATTTTTGATTGAAATTTTTTTGGTATCAATAGAAATATTGTATAAAACACCAAAAAAAATTTTCTTGATCAGTTAATTGTTTCATATTTAAAGAACAACAAGTAAAAAAGAAAAAAAGAATGCAGAACATAAAACTACATTTTCCAGATGAAGATGACCGAATAACTATGTCACAAAAAGGTCGCAATCGTTTAAGGCGACAACAAGAAATGGAAATACAAAATACACGAGGACCTGTTCGTGTATTTATGCATGAGCGGCATCTAAAAGAACTAGAAATTTATGACAAAATGGAAGATCGTTTCTTTACGGAGCAAGGTAACTTCATACAACAGGCATATGAAGAGAATATGAGGCCAAATTCTACTGATAAAGAAAAAATTGTATTATATAATCAACTATGCCTCTATTACTCAATAACTGCTTGGGAGGAAGCATCAGCACTTAACGACGTTGGAGTACGTGACATATATTACAATTATTGCAATCATCTCTACCGCCGCATAAGAGGCAGGCAACAAGATAACCTACTTTGTGAGGCGGCATTTTTTTAAATTTCTAAACATATATTATTATTATTATTATAATCAATAAAAAACAATATTTGAATAAAAGACTTGTTTTTTGTTTTTATTTTACAATTTCAATTTTATTTATCCATGAGTTATGTTGACTTGAAAAACCAAGCCATTTTACAAATACTTTATCTTTATTCGTTTTTAAAATTTTCTCAATCAAATAAATATTATTATGTTTTACTTTATTTAGTTCTAGTTCATAGAATCCTCCTTGAACAGGTTGACCTTGATAATCTTCAAGTAAGTATGTTATGGGGTTTGTATTTTGAATTTTCCGTATTTTAAAAATTTCTGTTGTCCAATTTGGTGTGTAACCTTTTTCAAAGAAATGTTTGTATTTACTTATGCGTACATTATCACCAATTTTATATTTGCCGTCGGTAAATTGTTTTATATGTGAATACACAGTTGAGAGTAAATATTTAGAATTTTGTTTTGTAATATCATATGGTCGCATTTTTATTGTACGATGTTTTTTATGATTATATTCATTAATTAATTGTTTTAATATATGAATCCATTTATATGACCCATTAAGACTAAAGTTTTTCCACATCATGTTCTTTAAAGTTCTATTAAAACGTTCAACTATTGATGCTTTTAAGGAACTGTATGTAGAATAGTGATTTATGTGATTTTTTTGCATTAAATCTTGAAATATTTTATTAAAGAATTCGGTTCCATCATCTGTTTGAAGATTTTTTGGTTTTCTTCCGATTTTGAAAATTGTATCCATTGCTTTAGTTACTTCTTTACTGGTTTTATTTTTAATTGGAATTGCCCAGCCAAATTTAGAAAATGTATCAATTACTGTTAAAAGATATCGATGATTTTTATTAGATTTCGCATATGCACCCATTTCAACTAAATCAGCTTGCCAAAGATCATCAAAACCTTTAATAATAACACGTCGTCTGCGAAAGTTTTTTCGAGCTGGTCTATGTAATTCATCGACAACTCATTTCGATGTAAAATGTTTATTATAATATTAGTTTTTATTTATATATATATATATATATATATATATATATTTATATATATATATATATATATATATTTTGCGTTCACTCATACTTTGGATCAGTATTAACTTTAAAAGGTTTAGTAACAATTGCATTGGTTTTATCAACCTTTTTTGCATCTGATATTGTTTTTATATGGTTAAATACAAAAGTTTCAAATGTTTCATATTTTTTCAACAAAGCTTTTTGTTCTTTTTGTAAAACATCCAATACAAGCTTAACCTTTTTCTCAATTATATCATCAGTATAGCCTTTTGTTGCAACGTCATTTTTCTGAACAGGTTGATGAACATTAACAATTCGTTTATTTTGAATGTTATAATCATTTTTCTCATCCAAAATAAATCCTATTCCATAAGGTCCTGTTGGACCAATAGATCCTGTTGATCCAATAGGTCCTGTCGGTCCAATAGGTCCTGTCGGTCCAATAGGTCCTGTTGGTCCAATAGGTCCCATTAGTCCTCGTAAAGGTTTTCTGACTGGATGACCGGTACGACCAAACTTATCTATAGGCATATTTGCAAATGATGTGATTTCTTTAAAATATTTCCTTTTATTGTATAATATTAGCCTCTCTCAGCTCCTCCAAAATACAAATAATTTCGTTATTATGATTATTATGACCAGCCTTTTGAGAACCTACTAACAACTGCAATCTATCAACTAGCTCATTTGGATCGTCCCAGTAAACATAATCAAGCTTTCTTTTAGAAACTTTCATCATAAGGCCCTTGCCTGATGCTATTGATGATGATGATGATGGCTTTCGAGTATTATACTGATGTGGAAATAATTTTTTAATTATTAAATTATATTTATTACTTCTATTTCCTCGGATTTGTTGATTTGAATCATATTCACGCCTATGTGCATTGGTTTCTGTTAATATTTTTTTATATATGTTTAAATCTTCATCAGTATATTTAGTTGGATCTGGATTTTTCATAAATATTAACTCTTGCAATCCAATTGAACTAATATATGAACTTTCATCAGTAATTATTTCATTTTGTTTTACTTGTATTTGTTTATTACCAATTTTCCATTCAGCAGAACTTTGATCGAAATATGGACCAAAAGTTGTATCAAAATTTGTTGGTATAGAAGACGTAGATTCAAATATTTTGTAATATTTTGATATAGGTTTCTCAATTATATGTTTTTAGGTGTTGGGGTTAATAAAAGTTTTGATGAAAATTTTTTAGGGGTAGATGTTTGATATAAAGTATTTGATTCACCTACACTGTCATCATCAGAATCAGTTTTGTTCGATTGTCTTATACTAGAAATATCATCATAAAATCTTCTTTTCTTTTCTTTTTTAATTACACCAAATGATTTTTCTTGTTTTATTTCAGGATAAATTGATTTTTGCTCTAATGCTTTTGTAACATTTTTGAGTGGTAATGTAATTGGTTTAAAATGTTCTTCTAAGACATGTTCTGCTTCCATCTGACCAGATTTTAAAGATCGATATTTATTTTTTACCGCTTTACTAGTCTTAATAATATCTTTCATAATTTTTTCGTTCATATTTGAAAATGTGTATTATATTTAATTAATTAGTTAAGCTGTTAATCGGTTAAGTTATTGATCTGTTAAGCTATTGAGTTGTTAATCTGTTGACCGGTTAAGCTATTAAGCTGTTTAGCTGTTGACCTGTTGATTGGTTGAGCTATTGAAGTATTCTGTTTATATCTGTTATTATTAATCTATATAACAGAATTCATCAAACCCTCTACGATAACCACCATCTTGCTTTTCACTATCCCTATCTATAACTAAAAAACCATATTTTTCATTCCAACAGTTAAGACACATTTCATGAAATTGTGCGAATGTCATATCATTGCTAGCATGATCTGAATAAATATGTCTTAGATTCATATCATCCTGCTTGAAAATTATTAAAAAGTTTGCATTATCGCGAATGAGATGTTTTGGTATATGTGTATAAGATTGACATAAGTAAAAGCTATCAATATTATTGTGACGACCCATACAAAAATACTTTCGAATATTATTCTGTTTATCACATGCTACATCATCGAAAATAAATATAGAATGTGATTTTGCTTCTTCAGGTGGAATAATATCACTATTGTTAGAATAAGTGTAGTACCCCAGTTCTGGTATAGTTGTCATAACTTGATTAAGGAACTCATATTTTGGTTGGTGTAGAGATTTAGAATATACGTAAATATTTTCAAACTTTAATCCATTGGGTTGTTCTAATAAGCTTAATATAACATTTGTTTTTCCACAATTAGATGGACCCACTATTAAACATCGTATACTATTTGGTAGTAATTCGCCATGCTTTTTTTGTTTACAGCCGTTTCCCTTGATTTTGATATCTAAATTATTTACGGGTAAAGTAAAGTGTTGTTTGATGAATTTCATCTTGACTACTGGTAAATTTTCAACACTCTTAAATTTATATATTGCAATGATAAAACAAAAAATTTATCAGTCATAATAAATTGATTGCTTCATAATGATTGATTATAATAAAATTTATGACAGTCATGAGAAAGCTTTTAAAGGAGAAGGTATTCTGAATAAAATTATAAATAAGTTGCCAGTTGAATTACATTTACCAGGCGGTTATCAATATTGTGGACCTGGTACGAAATTACAAAAAAGATTAGACAGAGGTGATCCTGGAATAAACCCATTAGATACAGCTTGTAAAGAGCACGATATAGAATATACGAAATTTAAAAATACTGAAGATCGACACATTGCTGACAAAGTTTTAGCAGAAAAAGCTTGGAAACGTGTAATTGCTAAAGATTCTAATTTCTTAGAACGAGCGAACGCTTTATTAGTAACAAACGCTATGAAAGCTAAAATTAAATTAGGAATGGGCATAAAAAGACAGGAAATTTAATAAAAAAATTAAAACAACCGTAAAGTTATTTCAAAAAGCCGTAAAAGATGCTAAAGATGTTATAAAATTACAAAAACCCAGTAACAATGATGATGCTATAAAATTGGCACTTCATGTAGCGAAAAATGTGATTAAACGCAAAAAAGCTGTATCACCTAGAATTATTTCAGTACCTAAAACTGGTGGAGTCATACCATTTCTAGTACCTCTTTTTGCAGGATTATCAGCTGTTGGAGCATTGTCTGGTGGTGTTACTGGTATAGTTAAAGCAATAAACGATGTCAAGAATGCAAAACAAGAATTAATTGAGAATAAACGTCATAATCAAACAATGGAAAGTATTTCTATGGGTAAAGGCTTATATCTCAAACCTTATAAAACAGGTTTAGGGTTGTATTTAAATCCACAGCCAAAAAACTAATAGAAATCCTACCCAGGAGGCCATTAAGTGAAATTGATTTACATAAGTATGCAAAATTTATACCACATTTTCGAGGGGTATTTTTGCGAAATAGTTTACCCGTAAAAGCCCTAAATAAAGAGAGTGGTATTGTTAATTTGGATAATTCATCGGGTTCTGGTACTCATTGGGTAGCATACAATAAAAATAAAAATGTTGTAACATATTTTGATATCTTTGGAAACTTGCAACCACCTATTGAAATAATTAAATATTTAGGTTATAATTTGCAGTATAACTACAACTCATATCAAAATTATAATACAATAATATGTGGTCATTTATGTCTAGCTTTCTTAAATCAGTTGTTATAATAATAATTATTTAAGTTTTTGAAAATGAATAAAAAGAAATGTTTAAAATAAATAAGCTCATTGTTTCTTTGTTAATAATGTCATTCACATTGACATTTACGGGTAATAAATCTGTATTAACTACAGATTATTTTCCACCTTTAGAATTAAATGATGACTATGTTTGCGGACTTGTTGAATTAGTTGCTTATAATTCCATACCCAATATTGATATTCATAACAATATTTTACAAATAGATGACAATATAATTGCAATACCGATAGGCTCATATGAAATTGATGATATAGCTTCATATTTACAAAATGCTCTTGATTTATTATATGATGGGGCAGAAGATATTCAACTGATTGCCAACAATAATACGATGAAATGTGAAATATTGTGTACTAAGGATATTTATTTTGATACTTCAAGTTCGGTGGGAAAGCTACTTGGTTTCAGTAAACGAAAATTGACCTCTAATGAATGGCATTCATCAGATCTACCTGTAAATATATCAAATGTTAACACTATACATGTTCAGTGCAATATCATACATGGGTCATATATGAATAATAAGCAAGTACATACATTACACGAATTTTGCCCAGAAGTTAGTCCAGGCTATAAAATAAATGAAATTCCTAGAAATGTAATCTATTTACCAGTGAATACCAATCGAATAAGTTCAATCACACTAAGGCTTGTTGACCAAGACAATAACCTGATAAATTTTAGAGACGAAACAATAACTATTCGATTGCATTTAAAACCTTGAGATGCTTCTCTATAATATCAATAAATATCCGAAAAAAAGTGAAATAAACATCAATTCATCAAAAGTAGTGAACAGGTTAAGACCTAAAAAAGGTGGACAGCTTAAAAAAATCTTGACACCAGCTAATAAGAATTTCTTAAAGTCTATTGGATTAAATTTAAGAAATAAATGAAATATTAGATATTTCTCAAAACATTAACTATGATGAAAGTATTTCAAAAATTGAATATCATACTTATTCACCATTTCAACAATCTTTTAAAAACAATGATGTTTTAAATGCAATCGAATACAACTGCAATCTATCAACTAGCTCATTTGGATCGTCCCAGTAAACATAATCAAGCTTTCTTTTAGAAACTTTCATCATAAGGCCCTTGCCTGATGCTATTGATGATGATGATGATGGCTTTCGAGTATTATACTGATGTGGAAATAATTTTTTAATTATTAAATTATATTTATTACTTCTATTTCCTCGGATTTGTTGATTTGAATCATATTCACGCCTATGTGCATTGGTTTCTGTTAATATTTTTTTATATATGTTTAAATCTTCATCAGTATATTTAGTTGGATCTGGATTTTTCATAAATATTAACTCTTGCAATCCAATTGAACTAATATATGAACTTTCATCAGTAATTATTTCATTTTGTTTTACTTGTATTTGTTTATTACCAATTTTCCATTCAGCAGAACTTTGATCGAAATATGGACCAAAAGTTGTATCAAAATTTGTTGGTATAGAAGACGTAGATTCAAATATTTTGTAATATTTTGATATAGGTTTCTCAATTATATGTTTTTAGGTGTTGGGGTTAATAAAAGTTTTGATGAAAATTTTTTAGGGGTAGATGTTTGATATAAAGTATTTGATTCACCTACACTGTCATCATCAGAATCAGTTTTGTTCGATTGTCTTATACTAGAAATATCATCATAAAATCTTCTTTTCTTTTCTTTTTTAATTACACCAAATGATTTTTCTTGTTTTATTTCAGGATAAATTGATTTTTGCTCTAATGCTTTTGTAACATTTTTGAGTGGTAATGTAATTGGTTTAAAATGTTCTTCTAAGACATGTTCTGCTTCCATCTGACCAGATTTTAAAGATCGATATTTATTTTTTACCGCTTTACTAGTCTTAATAATATCTTTCATAATTTTCTCGTTCATATTTGAAAATGTGTATTATATTTAATTAATTAGTTAAGCTGTTAATCGGTTAAGTTATTGATCTGTTAAGCTATTGAGTTGTTAATCTGTTGACCGGTTAAGCTATTAAGCTGTTTAGCTGTTGACCTGTTGATTGGTTGAGCTATTGAAGTATTCTGTTTATATCTGTTATTATTAATCTATATAACAGAATTCATCAAACCCTCTACGATAACCACCATCTTGCTTTTCACTATCCCTATCTATAACTAAAAAACCATATTTTTCATTCCAACAGTTAAGACACATTTCATGAAATTGTGCGAATGTCATATCATTGCTAGCATGATCTGAATAAATATGTCTTAGATTCATATCATCCTGCTTGAAAATTATTAAAAAGTTTGCATTATCGCGAATGAGATGTTTTGGTATATGTGTATAAGATTGACATAAGTAAAAGCTATCAATATTATTGTGACGACCCATACAAAAATACTTTCGAATATTATTCTGTTTATCACATGCTACATCATCGAAAATAAATATAGAATGTGATTTTGCTTCTTCAGGTGGAATAATATCACTATTGTTAGAATAAGTGTAGTACCCCAGTTCTGGTATAGTTGTCATAACTTGATTAAGGAACTCATATTTTGGTTGGTGTAGAGATTTAGAATATACGTAAATATTTTCAAACTTTAATCCATTGGGTTGTTCTAATAAGCTTAATATAACATTTGTTTTTCCACAATTAGATGGACCCACTATTAAACATCGTATACTATTTGGTAGTAATTCGCCATGCTTTTTTTGTTTACAGCCGTTTCCCTTGATTTTGATATCTAAATTATTTACGGGTAAAGTAAAGTGTTGTTTGATGAATTTCATCTTGACTACTGGTAAATTTTCAACACTCTTAAATTTATATATTGCAATGATAAAACAAAAAATTTATCAGTCATAATAAATTGATTGCTTCATAATGATTGATTATAATAAAATTTATGACAGTCATGAGAAAGCTTTTAAAGGAGAAGGTATTCTGAATAAAATTATAAATAAGTTGCCAGTTGAATTACATTTACCAGGCGGTTATCAATATTGTGGACCTGGTACGAAATTACAAAAAAGATTAGACAGAGGTGATCCTGGAATAAACCCATTAGATACAGCTTGTAAAGAGCACGATATAGAATATACGAAATTTAAAAATACTGAAGATCGACACATTGCTGACAAAGTTTTAGCAGAAAAAGCTTGGAAACGTGTAATTGCTAAAGATTCTAATTTCTTAGAACGAGCGAACGCTTTATTAGTAACAAACGCTATGAAAGCTAAAATTAAATTAGGAATGGGCATAAAAAGACATAGGAAATTTAATAAAAAAATTAAAACAACCGTAAAGTTATTTCAAAAAGCCGTAAAAGATGCTAAAGATGTTATAAAATTACAAAAACCCAGTAACAATGATGATGCTATAAAATTGGCACTTCATGTAGCGAAAAATGTGATTAAACGCAAAAAAGCTGTATCACCTAGAATTATTTCAGTACCTAAAACTGGTGGAGTCATACCATTTCTAGTACCTCTTTTTGCAGGATTATCAGCTGTTGGAGCATTGTCTGGTGGTGTTACTGGTATAGTTAAAGCAATAAACGATGTCAAGAATGCAAAACAAGAATTAATTGAGAATAAACGTCATAATCAAACAATGGAAAGTATTTCTATGGGTAAAGGCTTATATCTCAAACCTTATAAAACAGGTTTAGGGTTGTATTTAAATCCACAGCCAAAAAACTAATAGAAATCCTACCCAGGAGGCCATTAAGTGAAATTGATTTACATAAGTATGCAAAATTTATACCACATTTTCGAGGGGTATTTTTGCGAAATAGTTTACCCGTAAAAGCCCTAAATAAAGAGAGTGGTATTGTTAATTTGGATAATTCATCGGGTTCTGGTACTCATTGGGTAGCATACAATAAAAATAAAAATGTTGTAACATATTTTGATAGCTTTGGAAACTTGCAACCACCTATTGAAATAATTAAATATTTAGGTTATAATTTGCAGTATAACTACAACTCATATCAAAATTATAATACAATAATATGTGGTCATTTATGTCTAGCTTTCTTAAATCAGTTGTTATAATAATAATTATTTAAGTTTTTGAAAATGAATAAAAAGAAATGTTTAAAATAAATAAGCTCATTGTTTCTTTGTTAATAATGTCATTCACATTGACATTTACGGGTAATAAATCTGTATTAACTACAGATTATTTTCCACCTTTAGAATTAAATGATGACTATGTTTGCGGACTTGTTGAATTAGTTGCTTATAATTCCATACCCAATATTGATATTCATAACAATATTTTACAAATAGATGACAATATAATTGCAATACCGATAGGCTCATATGAAATTGATGATATAGCTTCATATTTACAAAATGCTCTTGATTTATTATATGATGGGGCAGAAGATATTCAACTGATTGCCAACAATAATACGATGAAATGTGAAATATTGTGTACTAAGGATATTTATTTTGATACTTCAAGTTCGGTGGGAAAGCTACTTGGTTTCAGTAAACGAAAATTGACCTCTAATGAATGGCATTCATCAGATCTACCTGTAAATATATCAAATGTTAACACTATACATGTTCAGTGCAATATCATACATGGGTCATATATGAATAATAAGCAAGTACATACATTACACGAATTTTGCCCAGAAGTTAGTCCAGGCTATAAAATAAATGAAATTCCTAGAAATGTAATCTATTTACCAGTGAATACCAATCGAATAAGTTCAATCACACTAAGGCTTGTTGACCAAGACAATAACCTGATAAATTTTAGAGACGAAACAATAACTATTCGATTGCATTTAAAACCTTGAGATGCTTCTCTATAATATCAATAAATATCCGAAAAAAAGTGAAATAAACATCAATTCATCAAAAGTAGTGAACAGGTTAAGACCTAAAAAAGGTGGACAGCTTAAAAAAATCTTGACACCAGCTAATAAGAATTTCTTAAAGTCTATTGGATTAAATTTAAGAAATAAATGAAATATTAGATATTTCTCAAAACATTAACTATGATGAAAGTATTTCAAAAATTGAATATCATACTTATTCACCATTTCAACAATCTTTTAAAAACAATGATGTCATTCAAATATTAATTCAACATCAAAATCTGAATATTTTACCAAGCGAAAGTTTCTTGTATATTGAAGGAACACTTTTAAATGGAGCCGGTGTGGTTTCGAAAACTGCTCACTTAGTTAATAACGTAGCAGCATATCTCTTTGATGAGATTCGTTATGAAATAAATGGTGTTGAAATTGATAGAACTCGAAAACTTGGATGCACATCAACATTGAAAAACTATATTTCCTTTAATGCAGATGAAAGTAAAATGGCATTCAATTCTGGATGGAATACTGCAAGCAGTAACTTGTTACATAAACAACATTTTAACTTTTGTGTGCCATTAAAACTTTTATTAGGATTTGCTGAAGATTATAAAAAGATATTGGTTAATGCTAAACATGAACTTATTATTACCAGAGCTAGAGATGATAATAATGCAATTATAAGCACAGAAGCAGATGAAAAAGTCAAACTTGAAATATTCAAAGTGCAATGGAAGGTCCCACACATACTTGTATCAGACAGTTCAAAGTTATCATTATTGAAGTTTATTGACAGAGGTATACCAATAAAAATGAGCTTTCGTAGTTGGGATATGTATGAATACCCAATTTTACCTCAGACCACAAGTCATGTATGGACTGTGAAAACTACAAGTCAAATCGAAAAACCACGTTATGTTATTTTCGCATTGCAAACAGATAGACAAAATCATTTGAGTAAAGATAATAGCTATTTTGATCATTGCAACATTACCGATTTCAAGGTGTTTTTGAATTCTGAAGTTTTTCCATATGATAATTTAAATATAGATTTTAACAAAGGTCAATATGCAATCCTGTATGATATGTATGCTAAATTTCAACAATCTTATTATAATAAAGTTAGTCAACCATTACTTAGTAATCAAGAATTTCTTGCACTTGGATCAATTATTGTGATAGATTGTTCACATCAAATCGAATTGATTAAAACAGGGCCTGTGGATGTAAGGATCGAGCTTAAAACTTCTGTAAATATTCCCAATAAAACAACAGCTTATTGCTTATTAATTCATGATAGAATAGTTGAATACAATCCACTGACCAGTGAAGTTAAAAAATTAACCTAATGAGTGTAATAGTTGATTTACAAGGTTTCATTGGTAAACATAAAAAATTCATTTTAAAGGAAATTGCTATACTAAGCAATGAAACACCATTTGAATGCAAACATTATATTATTGAAAAACCGTTTGCATTTCATAAACTATCTCTTGATCAACAAATTCAAAATTCTTGGCTATATCACAATCATCACGGAATACATTGGAATACTGGTACAAGCAAATTGATTGATGTAATTAAATATATGGAAACCAATTTATCAAACAAGAATATATATCTTAAAGGCGCTCAAAAAATCTCTTGGATTAATGATTTAGTTGGATATATGGATACCTATTGTATACACGATTTAGAAGATTATGGTTGTCCCAATCTAAAAGTTTTAATGAATCAGTATTCTACTAACATATCATCATGTCTTCAACACAAAGAAGGCGGAGGATGTTGTGCTTTACAAAATGTTCATCTATACAAAAAAGTTTTGGAATATATTGATAATACTTTTAAGTAAAATATTGTGACTAATAAAAAAATATTTTCAATTTACACATATGTATTTTTATTAAAAATTTCTAGCGATTTCATGGGATATGAATTAATTTAATAATTTTATTTATTTTTCAGTTTTTGTTGTTAATAATTTTTAAGTCTTATCATAAATAAACACTTGTTTTACTGTTTTTTTAAAAATTAAGTTTCCATACTAAATCAAAATTTTCTGGGATTAAAAAAAATAAAAAAATTTGAAGATATTGATCTCATAATTTTACTTTGGTTAATTTTGTGTATAAATATAGGATATTCTTTAGTAAAAGAATTAGTTTACAAAAATACGCTTTGAGTGAATAATGTTTAATAAAAATAAATTTGTTAGTGATGTTGGGGATGAAGAACAGTCTATTATAAAAAAAAAAAAAAAATGATGATGTATTCAAAAAAATTATTTCTAGTATAAATTTATATAATTTACCTATTGAAGAATCTATAGACAAAATGATTGAAATTGATAATTATATAAAAGAAATAAGTGAATCAATAAGACAAACAAACTATAATGGTACTAAAAAACATTTTGAATATCAAATTGAACGATTGAAAAGTATTAAATGTATATTAGAAAAACAGTTATTTAGTGTAACGGGTGCAGGTAGTGTTGTTGCTAATGATGTTGTAAAAGTAAAATGGGAATATGTTGAAAGTGCTTTTGAAAACCGAATAAAAACAGCTATAATAGTTAATTTTGGTCACAAAGATCCTAGAGAATTTTTAATTGATGCTTGCAAAGCATTTGAAAATAATGTTAAAACATGTATTAAAGAATCAGATCAATTATGTTTAAAAATTAACGCAACATTATGTTGTGAGTTTTTAATTAAATCGGGTGATGAGGTAATAACTGAAGATAAATTTTTGTCTACATCAAATAAAAAAATTGAACTCTTTGACGATTATGAGGATTGGTTTAAGAAAAATATTTTAGAAAGTATTTTGAAAGAACTTGATGAATTTCAAGAAAGAGATAGTGGATGGACTCTTTCCTCAATTATTTACTTAGCTATAAATATGAATGATTGCAACAGACTGATTGGATCAACATATATTAAAATCCCTAACACAATTCAACGGAAGAAAGCATGCATAAATATTAAAAATAATGATAATAGGTGCTTTGCTTGGGCAATTACATCAGCTTTATATCCAGCAACAATTAATAGTTGTAGAACTAGTTCCTATCCACATTATTCAACAGTATTAAATTTCACTGGAATAAAGTTTCCAGTTAATATAAATCAAATTACGCGAATTGAAGATCTAAATAATATATCTGTTAATGTATTCATATTGAAAAAAGTTGCAGAAAATCGTTTTAAAGTAGTACCACTCAGATTAACAAAATCAAAAGTAAATAATAGACATATAAATTTATTATTAGTTCAAGAATATTATAATATTGAAAATGATTATGATGATGACGATGATGATGATTATGATGGTAATGATTATGAGCAAATTCCACTTATGAAATATCATTACTGTTGGATAAAGAATTTATCAAAATTAATTTCAAATCAAATTTCGAAAAGAAATGGTAGAGTATTTTTATGTGATCGCTGTTTGCATTACTTTCTATCTCAAGAGAAATTGAATAATCATGGTGTTAATTGTGAGAAGCAAAATAATTGTTGCATAAAAATACCTACCAAAACAGAAATATCTTTCACAAACTATAAGAATAAAGAAAAGATACCTTATGTGATCTATTCAGATTTGGAATCAATTCTAGAACCTGTATCTATAATAAAAACTGAACATTCTCAGTTCTATCAAAAACATATAGTATACAGCATTGGATATTATTTGAAATGCTCTTATGATGATACCAAATCTTATTATAAATCATATAGGGGGGATAAACCTGGAAAATGGTTTGCTAATCAATTAAGTGAAATTGCAGAAGCAATTGAAGAAATTTATCAAAATATTATTCCTCTAAAGACTTTAACAGCTAGTGAGATATTATCATTTCAAACAGATGATAAATGTCATATATGTGAAAAGCATTTTGATGAAAGTGATGTTCGCGTTAAGGATCATTGTCATTTAACTGGTAAATATAGAGGTGCAGCCCATTCAGTATGTAATCAGCAATATCGGCTTTCAAGAGATATACCAGTAGTTTTTCATAACTTATCTGGTTACGATTCACACTTCATAATAAAAGATATTGCATTAGAATTTTATGGAAAAATATCTCTTATACCAACAAATAAGGAAAAATATATATCATTTGTAAAGAGTGTTTTTGGTACCGACTTGCGATTCAAATTTATTGATTCATTTAGATTTATGTCAGCTTCACTGGATAAACTAGCCAAATATTTACCATTAAATGAGAAATTAATAACACGAAACGAATGGTTAAATCTAAACGATGAAGAGTTTAATTTAATAACAACAAAAGGTTTTTTTCCATATGATTTTATTGATGCTTCAGAGAAATTAGATGTAACTAATTTACCAAGCAAGACCGATTTTTATAATAAGTTAAATGATTGTAATATATCAGATAACGATTACAATCACGCTCAAAAAGTTTGGAAAACTTTTAAAATTAAAAATTTGGGTGAATATTCAGATATTTATATGAAAACAGATATTTTGTTACTAGCGGATGTGTTTGAATATTTTCGCAATAATTGTATTACAACATACGGATTAGATCCGGCTAATTATTATACACTACCAGGATTTACCTGGGATTGTATGTTAAAATACTCTGGAGTTAAATTAAATCTTCTTACTGACATCGATATGCTCTTATTTATTGAAAGAGGAATTCGAGGTGGCTTAAGCCAATGTTCTAATAGGTATTATTATATTATTTCAAAATTATTATTTTTTTTTAATATTAATTATTTAACAGATATAGTAAAGCCAATAATAAGTATATGTCTACATATGATTCTGAGGCTGAAAATATTTATTTAATGTATTATGATGTTAACAATTTATATGGTTGGGCTATGTCACAATATTTACCAATTAGTGATTTCAAGTGGTTAAATGATACTGAAATCACTGGCTTTGATGTTGCTCAAATTAATGATGTTTCTTCTGTTGGATATATTCTAGAAGTAGATCTTGATTATCCTCAAGAAATTCATGATAATCATAGTGATTTACCTTTTTGCGCAGAACATTTAATTGCTCCCAATAGTAAAACAGAAAAATTATTAACAACTTTGAATGCTAAAAAAAACTATGTAATTCATTATAGAAATTTACAGCAGGCTTTAGAAAATGGACTTGTATTAGTAAAAATACATAGCATTTTAAAATTTAAACAAAGTCCCTGGCTAAAAAGTTATATTGATCTCAATACTGAAATGCGCAAAAAATCTATAAATGATTTTGAAAAAAATTTGTATAAATTAATGATAAATGCAATATTTGGTAAAACTATGGAGAATGTTCGTAACTATAGAACAATTAAATTGGTAAACCATTGGAATGGACGATATGGAGCAAACGCATTAATAGCAAAACCTACTTTTCATAGTTCCAGAATTTTTGATGAAAATTTAGTAGCTGTAGAGTTAAAAAAGACTGAAGTCTATATGAATAAACCTATTTATATTGGCTTTAGTATATTAGACATATCTAAAACATGTGTTTATGATTTTCATTATAACTACATGCAGAATAAGTTTGGATTAGCATGTAAAATGATGTATACTGATACAGACTCATTAATTTATGAAATAAAATGTTCTGATATTTATAATATTATGAAAACAGATATTCATAAATTCGATACAAGTGATTATCCTGAAAATAATAAATATGGATTAGATTTAGTTAACAAAAAGAAGCCAGGTCTAATGAAAGATGAAAATAATGGTCAAATAATGACTGAATTCGTTGGATTGAGATCAAAGATGTATTCCATTAGAGTTAATGACATTGATGCATTCAAAAAAGCTAAAGGAGTTAAGACTACTATTATTAAAAATAAAATTACATTTGATGACTACCTAGATTGCTTGCTTTTACAAAAAACTTTAACTTGCACTCAAAATACTATAACATCAAGAAATCATTTAGTCTATTCATTAAAACAAAACAAAATTTGTTTAAGTCCATATGATGACAAAAGAAAGCTTTTAAATAATTCACATGATACCATACCCTGGGGTCATTATAAAATACCACATTAAATTTAAACATATAAAATGTATTTATTTAATCTTTAAAAACATTAGTAAATAAAAAAATAATTCAAATTTCAATATTATCTTTTATTTTTCACACATTATTTTATAATTATTTACTCAATCAGTTATATGATGAAAATATCTTTATCTACATAATACCCTTTCTACAGCTGGAGAATAAAACAAAAAATCATAATATTTTATTAGACAACAAAATAAAAATATTTTTTTATGTCCTCGGTAAAGAACTTATAATAAAATATATTCGCTGGCTATGCACATGCACAAGGTTAAATTATAATCACTAGTTCAGGATGCAAGCTAATAAAATATGGTTTTGTTTATATTAGAACAAAAAATTGTATTATTTTATTAGACTCAACAAAATAAAAGTATTCATTTTTCATATCCTGATGGGTGTATAAAAGTAGAAGTAAAACCTTATTAGTTTATTTTGTTTAAATAAACATTTTTTTTTTTTTTTGTGACTTTGCACAAGGTTATATTATAATCAATAATTCAGGATGAAGGCTTAGAAAATATGTTTTTGTTTATATTACAACAAAAAATTGTAATATTTTATTAAACTTCACAAAATTTACAAATTGCTAAATTTTCATGTCCTGGGTGTATAAAAGAAGAAGTTTTTCAATTATATTTATCAATTTCAAGTGAACATTCAACAGTGTAATAGTAAAATATATAATATAACATAATACAACATAATGGCTGAAAACTTCATAAATTCTTTAAACAAATCATATAAATATAAAGAAATTATTACAAAAAAGCCATCGGATATGGTATTAAACAAAATATATAAAATATTAGATATCAAAAAAATAAATACCAAATTCGGTACCAGAATAATCGTAAGATTTCCTAAATTTCAAATTTTTATGCCACTCAGGTATAGTGGTATGCCAACACGCGAAATTGATAACATAAAAAATGGAACCTGCGGATTGAAAAGTATGGGACCTAGAAACAGGACAACTATATTAGAGTTTGTAAACCTTTATAACAACGAGGAATACCACTCAGATAAATCAATTGCCGATGAGGACGATGATGATGCTGATGATGATGATGATGATACTAACTAATATATATATATACATATATATATATATATATATCTACATATAAATTAATAAAAAATATTGCTTTTATTTAAAATTATGTGAAAATATATATAAATGTATAAATAAAATATGTATAATTAAAAAATATTTTTTTCATTCAAGAAAATTATTATTTTACAATTTAGCAATTTATGTTGACGAAATTCATTGATAATACAATTTTCAAATTTATCTATAGTACATAATAAAAAAAACTATAAATCAGTTCTGGTAAAACTTTTGGTTTTGATTTAAAAAAAAAAAAAAAAAATCAATTGGAATTAAACATTTTTTGCAACCCTTTTGTAATCATTAAACTTTGAAGTCTAAAAATATTTTTTATGAGGAAATTGATATGAAATACAATTTGAAAATTTTCAGACACAAAAACTTCTTAAATATTTTTTTCAGTTAATGATTTATGTTTTTTGACTTAGAGATTTCTGCTTCTGAACTAACAATATAAAAACTACAAATTTTAAGAAGTTAATATCATGTTGCGGCTTATAATGTTTTGCGAGGATAAAGTTGTTATTATTATGACTTGATTTAGTATAAAAATTTAAAACATGGAAAATGTACTAAGAGAATTTTACTTGTAAACCAACTATAAATTAGTATAGTCTTAGCACAATGCATATATTCAGATGCTTTCAAAACACCACACAACAATTCCCACCAATTACAGCCGGGCTTCTTCTTACGGATTGCGCCACCAATTACAGCCGGGCTTCGGGCATATGCATAAATTATATATTTATACATAAATTCAGGCGCTTTCAACACACCACACAACAATTCCTACCAATTACAGCCGGGTTTCTTCTCACAGATGGCGCCACCAATTACAGCCAGGCTTCAGACATTACAGCCGGGCTTCAAGCATCACAGCCGGGCTTCAGGCATTATAGCCGGGCTTCAGACATTACAGCCGGGCTTCAGACATTACAGCCGGGCTTCAGGCATTACAGCCGAGCTTCAAACCAAATTATATATTTATGCATACATTCAGGCGCTTTCAAACCACCACACACAAATTCCCACAGATGGCGCCACCAATTACGCAGCCCGGGTAGATGGGCTTCAGGGGTGTGAGCTAGATCTCTCTTAGGTCTTACTACTACCACACTGTAGGAACTGTAATCCGGGAAATGTTCAGACGGGTTTTGCGCCAAGGGGGACTCAACGCCCGTCAAACAATTATTCTCCCAGAGTATCCAAATCAAACCAAAATTCGACACAGAGGTAGATAGACAGTCTGGAAATAAAAGAAATATTAATAAATCGTTTAATGAAGAAAATAAACGTTAAAAATTGGAGAAAATAATAAAGAAATTAAAAATTTATATAGTATTAGGGATAGTTTTAGAGTTAGAGAGTATTTTAGGAATAAGAATGTAGAGCGGAAAAATTTCAAGAAAGCAAATTTGTCAGTTGTATAGGATGCCAGATATGTTGCTAAAATTAAATTAGAAAGTAAGTCTTTATATGGGTTAATGGATTCGGGGGCTAGTATAAGTTGTTTAAGTTTTAATGGGTTAGATTTATTAAGAGAATTAGATATTAAGTATACGAAAATTAAATCAGTAGCGTGTACGGCAGATGGTGTTAGTCAATCAATTGTAGAATTTGTAATATTAAGAACGGAGTATAACAAAATGGTAAAGTCGGTAAAGTTTTATTTAATTCCGTCGTTAAAGAAAGGCGTGATTTTGGGGAAGAATTTTTGGCAAGCGTTAAGCATAATACCGGCCCAAGTTTCAATGTTGTCGGAACCGGAAATTAAGACCGGTCATAAGTTGTCGATGGAGGAGAGAGCGGCCTTAGATGAGTTGATGGATTTATTTCCGTCTTATGCCAAACAGGGATTTGTAGGGGCACCCTATGAAATTAATTATGAGTGCAATGAATTATGAGTGCAACGAATTATCAGTGCAACGAATAAATATATTCGTTATTAATTTCTTGGGTCTCATTATCAAGATAATAAAAATTTAATTTCAATTCGTAATCGACTCGCAAGTAACGCAGTTCATTTTATAAGCAATTCTGGTTATCTTTAATTAAAAAGTAAAAATTAATATAACAATAAATAAAAATTTATAATATAAAAAAGTAAACAATATTTATTTATAATTTATAAATATAAAATAATAATAATTATATGAACATAAAATTAAAGTGTTTTATTTCAAACCATAAAGGTATATTAAACGATTTGAAATACATATATCTAAAAGGTAAATAATTATTATATTGGTGACCCCGAACGGCTAAATATGTGCGAACACGCGTGGTAAAAAAAAAAAAAAAAGAAATTATTAATTAATATATTTATCAAAAAACATTTTTCTACCACAAAAGTTTTGATAAGAAATACAATTAAAATTTCTTATAAGTTATAACAATTGTGATTAATCAAGTAAAGAAAAGAACATTTTCTTTTACCATCAACAATTTCAAAAATTTTGCATCGGGAAATTTTCAAATTTACATACATACAAAATATCGGCAGATATTTTTCACAAAATTTGAAATCATCAAACAATCAATCAACAATCAACAAGTTAGCGTCATCAATCAATCAATCAATGATCAATAATTTGACGTCATCAAATTGCAAAGTACCGTTTCCTAAGCATCGGATGATTTTCTCTTCAAGACAAACAACAAGTTGGTATAATATTTATATTAAATACTTATATTATATTTATATAAAATTTGTATTAAACAAAAATATCTTGTATAACTTTCAACATTATATAATATAATTTTCATATTCAATATCAATACCATAAAATTTTTAAAATTTATGTATTATTTTCAAATTCATTATCATTTTTATTAAAATATTTTCAAATAAAATAAAATATTTAAAAATTAATTACTATTTCCTTTTAACATATAAAAATAAATAATTAAATTTATATATTTCAAATAAAATATACTTTAATATTATTCAAATATTAATATCATTCAAATATATATTATTCAAATATATAATTCAAATAATAAACAATTTTGTATAATAAATTACATTTGCACAAAAATAAAATAACATTTTTCTATTTCAATTTAAAAAAAAAATAGTACGAAGCACCCTATAAAAATCTCTATTTTTGCATATGTTAAATTTTTTCATTTTATCTCAATACAATCAAATAAATAAATTATTAAATAATTAATTTTGACAAATTTTAAAATATTGAGTGAGAACATATTACAAATATAACGATTTTTCTAATTAGTACATTTTCTAATAAAATTAATTTCAAATTATATAAAACGATTTCTGATTGGCCACAACTCCATTACATTATTGAGTGGTCCAATCGCACAAGAGAATTGATAATTCATATGAAATTTTTTATATCATGTAAGATTGTAATTTAAATTTTATTTAACCCTCATAGTGCCAATGTAATAAATATTTTTTAATTTTGTTAAATAAAAATAAACAATCATTTAAATTAATTATATTAAAATTATAAATTAAAAACATTAATTAAAGTTGTTGATTAACAATATTTAATGTAAATAAATAAATAAATTAAATTGGTTAAAAATATTGAATTAAATGTTTAAATCAAATAAAATTGAAAACAAAATACTGTAAAGTTCTGATAAAGGTTGCTTATAAAACAAACGCGCAACATTATACAGTGGGAATATTATTCATAAAATTTTTAAATTTTATTTGCAAAATTGCTAAAATAAATTAATAATGAAATTTTATTTGGTTGAATTAATGTAAAATCGCTTAGCTAAACCAGTTCAGTATCAAATTATTGCTAAACACCATTTTATTATAAAAAAAAAAAAGGATTAATAAAATAAAATGTCTGATTCTGAAGAAAATAAAAATAACCCAGGTACTAGTACTACTTCTAGTAAAGAAGCTACTCAAATAAGTAGTTCACATATAAGGCTTCCTCCGTATTTTCCAAATTCTCTAAATACCTGGTTTATTCAAATAGAATCGCAATTTAGTTTAGCTCGAATAAAAAATGATTTAACGCGTTATAATTATTTAGTATCAGCGCTTCCGCAGGATGTTGCTGAATCATTGTTAGATATATTAGAGGCACCACCTCTAATCAAATTATATGATACTTTAAAAAAAACTATTATCAGTCGGCATTCTTTAAGCATCGAACGCCGTATTAAAAAACTAATTTGTGACGAAGAAATGGGTGACAGTCGACCGAGCTAATTTTACCGACGTTTAAAAGTACTAGCAGGTAACTCCGGGACGGTAGGAGATGAATTAATAAAAAATATATGGCTTTCCCGTCTCCCTAATTTAATCAATATTGCACTAATTCCGCAAATTGATGCTGATATACAAAAAATATTAGATACGGCTGATAAAATTTTCGATTCAATGAATACAAGTTCCAATATTTCGACGATCGGCAATTCATCGAATAAAAATAATTTATCAATGTGTCACAAGGATAACACTGAAGTTAGCCAATTACGAAAAGAAATTTCGGAACTGAGAAGAATGTTTCAATCATTCAACTCAAAAAGATCACGTTCAAATTCTCGTGGCAGATCTAAATCGCGTGATAATTCACCAGAAAAAATGCAAAATTGCTGGTATCATTGCAAATTCGGTGTAAAAGCAACAAAATGCACACAACCGTGCAAATTCAAAGAATCACCGACATTTAATAAAGGCAATTATTCAAAAAACTAATTTATTCTTCTGTTCCAGCGGCTAACAGTAGGATTCAAAATTCAAATTGCCGCTTATTTATCAACGACAAAATCAATAAATTACAATTTTTAATAGATACTGGTGCAGATCTGTCGTGTATTCCCACAAACAATTTTAAAAATATCACAAACAAAGACCAAGATTTCTGCTTATCAGCTGCCAATGGTACAAAAATTCGTACATATGGTAATAAATTACTAGAATTAAATCTAGGCCTTAAACGTACCTTTAAACATGAATTTTGGTGGCAGATGTTAACAGACCTATCATTGGCGCTGATTTTTTATCTAAATTCAATATTTCTGTTGATCTTAAATCTAAACGTTTAATCGATAACTTAACATCGCTTTCAATCAACGCATTTTCGATCAGATCAGCTGACACACCAACTCCTGTATTATTCATGTTGGATAACAAATACGGAAAATTACTGAAACAATTCCATACCATTACAGATCCACCATCTTTTAACGTTCCATCGAAACACACTGTTGTAAATCACATCGTTACCACTGGTCATTTACCTTTTTGTAAACCTCGACGTGTTGATTCAGCAAGACACAAATCAGCAAAATTAGAGTTCGATCACATGCTCGAATTAGGAATCTGTCGACCATCTCCGGTCTCTTCGCCTTTGCATCTAGTAGCAAAGATAGACTGCAATGATTGGCGTTCTTGTAGCGACTATAGACGGCTGAACGCTTCCACAGTTCCAGACAGATTTCCCATTCCGCACATTCAAGATTTCACAATGATGTTAGCTGAGTGCGAGATATTTTCTAAAATTGATTTGTTCAGAGCTTATCATCAAATACCTGTCGCTCCTGAAGATGTTTATAAAACAGCCATAGCCACACCTTTCGGCTTATTCGAGTTTCCTCGAATGGGTTTCGGTCTGCGTAACGCAGGCCAAACGTTCCAACGTTTTATGAATGAAGTAACTGCTGGACTGGACTTCACATTCGTCTACATTGATGATATATTAATAGCTAGTCGCAATGAACAAGAGCACTTAGACTTAGAGCATTTAAAACTTTTGTTTGAAAGGTTGCAAAAATTCGGTTTAACAACTAAACCAGCAAAATGTGTTTTTGGTGTCAACAAACTCGATTTTCTCGGTTACACCATTTCGAAAGATGGAATTCTGCCATCGACAGATAAAGTTGAATCCATCGTAGATTTTCCTAAACCGAACTCAATCAAGCAAATTCAACGCTTTATAGGTATGGCAAACTATTACCACAGATTCATACCTAGCTTAGCTCAGGATTTAACGCCTATATATGCGCATGTAACACAATTACAGAAAATACCCAAATCAAAATTAAAATTCGTATGGCCAGACGCGTGCGATACTATTTTCAATAAAATTAAAAAAACGCTAGCCGACGCTACGTTATTAGTTCACCCAGTAGAAAGTACTGCATTAAATATTACGACGGATGCATCAAATATAGCAGTTGGTGCCGTATTGCAGCAGTTTCATAATGGATGCTGGCAGCCCTTATCGTTTTTTTTTCACGAAAAATGTCATCAACTGAATCAAAATATTCAGCTTTCGATCGCGAATTGTTAGCGATTTATTTAGCAATCAAACATTTTCGATATTTTAGGTCGATCTTTCGTAATATATACAGATCACAAACCTCTTACGCGAGCTATAGAATCGAAAACAGAACGTAGTCCGCGTCAGACACGTCACCTGGAGTACATTGCTCAATTTACCAGTGACATAAGCCATATTAGTGGAAAAAGCAACGTTGTCGCCGATTTCCTATCACGCCCATTTGAAAATTTATCTATAAATTCTATGCTAGATTACAATAATTTTATGAATGAGCAGAAATCGGACGTCACGATCAAAAAATTCGTTAATGACAATTCAAATTCTATATCAAGTAGTATCACGTTTAACAACGTTAGCGGACCACTATCAGAAGACGAAATTTTATGTGAAACTAGTACTGGTACAAACCGACCATTTGTGCCAACGTCCCTCCGAAAAATAGTGTTCAAAAAATTACATAGTTTATCACATCCGGGCGTTAGAACATCTCGCAAACTCATTTCGGAAAGATATTTTTGGCCTAAAATGAACCAAGATGTCGGAAATTGGGCAAAATTTTGTTGCTCTTGCCAGAAATCGAAAGTACATCGGCATACACGGTCGCAATTTCAAAAATTGAATATACCAAATAGGTTTGAACATATTCACTTAGATCTGGTTGGCCCACTTCCATTTTCATCCGGATATCAATACATCCTTACCATAGTCGATCGATTTTCGAGGTGGCCAGAAGCCTATCCAATTAAAGATATTTCTACTGAAACTGTAGCGAAAACATTTGTAGCACAATACTTATCAAGGTTTGGTGTACCATCGATCTTAACTACAGATCGTGGTTCAAAATTTGTTTCACGACTTTTCTCTACAATCACAAAATTGATTGGCACACACCATATCCGTACCACAGCCTACCATCCGCAATCAAATGGTCTTGTTGAAAGATTTCACAGACATTTGAAATCCTCACTCATGGCAAGGTGCAATACCGTGAATTGGAGTGAAGAACTGCCATTTATTCTGCTCGGAATCCGCGTCGCGTTCAAGGAGGATTTACGCTGCTCGCCAGCAGAAATGATTTACGGACAAACCCTACGAGTTCCAGGCGAAATCTTCACAAAAAGTCCAATTTCCGAATCTGACTCGTTCGCGCTAGTAACAAAATTGAAAGAATTCATGCAAAACCTGAAAGCAACAGAACCTAAGTTTAGAAAGCAAGATGACATATTCATCCCAAAATCTTTAGAAAATTGCTTACAAGAGTTCATCAGAGTCGATAAAGTAAAAAAATCTCTGCAACCGCCGTATGATGGGCCATTTCCTGTAGTCCGAAAGTTCAGAAAACATTTTGTAGTAAACATTAAAGGTAAAAATACTTCGGTTTCCATTGATCGTTTGAAACCAGCATTCACTATACTTAGTGGAGACAACCACAATAATAAAAAACATGTAAAGTTTAAATAAAATTTCTTCAAATTCACATTTAATAATAGTAATAACAATTTATTTAATTAATTTTTTTTTTCTTCAATTTTATAGTTTTTCAATTTTTAAAAATTTTTTTTTTTGCTTAAGTAATAAATTTCTAAACTTAATGCCGTCTGCACATTTAACGTTTAACGTAATTTCAGTAATATCGTACCATTTTTTTTTTATTAATAATCTCTATATGCATCATCGGTGACAATTAATAATTTTAATTTGGTTAGTAAAATTTTTGTTTACAATAAAGCTGAATATTATATTATTCGTTATTAATTTCTTGGGTCTCATTATCAAGATAATAAAAATTTAATTTCAATTCGTAATCGACTCGCAAGTAACGCAGTTCATTTTATAAGCAATTCTGGTTATCTTTAATTAAAAAGTAAAAATTAATATAAAATATAAAAAATAAAAAACAGCACATGTTTAGCTTGGTGACAATAAATAAAAATTTATAATATAAAAAAGTAAACAATATTTATTTATAATTTATAAATATAAAATAATAATAATTATATGAACATAAAATTAAAGTGTTTTATTTCAAACCATAAAGGTATATTAGACGATTTGAAATACATATATCTAAAAGGTAAATAATTATTATAGATTACGGAGAACGAAAGTTCTAAAACATCAAATCGATGTAGGTACGGCAACTCCTGTTAATGCTAAGGCATATCCTTTTTCGCCTCATAAGAGGAAAATTCTCGAACGAGAGATCGATAAGATGTTGGCCGAATCCGAAGGTATTATCGAAACTTCATGGTTGTCACCTTTGGTAATGTTGGAGAAGAAAAACGGTGAGGTGCGTTTGTGTTTGGACTCGCGTGCGGTCAACAAAGTTACGACGAAGGATGCGTATCCTATGCCGAACGTTAATTCGATAGACCCAGAATCCCGCGACAAAACAGCTTTCGTAGTCCCCGGTAGAAATTTGTATCAATTTGTAGTTATGTCGCTTGGCTTAACTAATTCATGATTTATTGAAGAAAAATTGCAAAGATAAGTGGTCAGAAGCAGCTGAAAGTGCATTTATCGAGGTCAAAAGTAAGCTAACGGAAGTTCCGGTTCTGGTAAATCCGGACTTTAGTAAGCCATTTTTCATTCAATGCGATGTATGTATGTCAGGGGTAGGTGGTGTTCTTTTCCAGAAGGATGAAAATGACAAAGAACATCCAATAGCGTTTATGTCTCAAAAACTATCAAACACTCAGAAGAACTATAGTGTCACTGAACAAGTGTTTGGCAGCCCTGTTGAGCATAAAGAAGGATCCCACTTCACCCTGATCACAGATCATGCTAGTCTGAAATGGCTTATGAAAACGACAGATTTATCAGGACGGTTAGCTCGATGGAGCTTAAAGTTGCAAGCTTTTGACTTCGATATTGTGCATCGAAAAGGTAAGGAAAACATCGTAGCTGACACCTTATCTAGAGGTGATGTTGATTCATTGGCCTTACAAATCAATAGCCTTGATTTAAATGATCCTGCATTTTTTGAGAAGGAGTATGAAGAAAAAAGAACATTATTATAAAAAACTAAAACGTTCTACCAGATTTAAAGATTTTGGGTAATGTCATCTACAAACGAGTAGATTTTCGTCGACCGGGTAATGATGTCGAATGGCGTGTATGGGTGCCACCAGCTCTTACTGATTCGGTCATTTCTAAAAATCACGATGATCCACTTTCGGCTCATCTCGGATCAGCTAAAACATTAGAGAAAATTAAGAGATTTTACTATTGGCCGCGTATGGGTAGTCAAATTTTAAACTACGTTAGTAACTGTGAAACGTGTAAAGAAAGCAATGCTGCTAATAAAACTTTAAGACCTTTAATGGGTAAAAAGGACATTCCGGAACGTCCATGGCAGAGAATTTGCATAGATTTGTTGGGACCGTATCCGAGGTCTACAAAAGGTCATACTTATATTTTAATTGTTTTAGATACGTATTCCAAATTTGTATTATTGAAACCACTTAGAGTTTCAACAACTGGTCCGATCATATCATTTCTAGAAAATGGTGTATTTAATTTATTTGGCGTACCAGAAACTATTTTATCGGATAATGGTGTTCAATTTGTAAGTCGTGAATTTAAAAATCTTTTAATTAAATATGGCGTCCGACATTTCATTACAGCTTTATTTAGTCCTCAAGCTAATCAGTCCGAAAGAGAAACATTTAGGAGAAATAGCGTGTGCGCTTCGTAACGTCATCCATGATTCCACGGGCTATTCACCTTATTACCTCACTTTTGGTTATCACATGCTCTCTCATGGATCATCTTATGATCTTTTGAGGAAGTTGCAAGCCTTAAGTGATGGTAATATCCCTATAATTGATGCAAATTTACACCAGGAAGAAGTCAAAACTGATGTGTTGAATTGTTTCAAGAAAGCTCAAGAGAAAAACGAACGAACTTACAATTTACGTTCAAAACCCATAGAATACGTATCAAGACAAATTCTATACCGTCGAAACACTGTTCAAAGTGACCAGTCAAAAAGTTCAATCAGAAATTAGCACCGAAGTTTGTGAAATGCCGTGTGGTAAGGGTCGTGGGTCGATGTGGTTATGACGTCGAAGATTTAGTTTCGAGAAAAATATCACGTCGACACGCTAAGAATTTAAAACCATACTATTTATTTAAGATTTCAACCAACTTCCTTTTCTTTTGCTAATTTAGTTGTGTTCAGGGCTCACTCCAACTAAATCAGTTTTGTAACAGCTGAAATCTGAAATAAATAAAAATTATTATCACTTATTATACAGCTTATGGCTGGTGGTTGCCAACCAAAAATTCATTATTATTTATTTTTTCTTACCTTTATTAAGTGATTATCTTACTTTCATATTGTCCGTGTCCGTCTGCTATCGATTATATGTGTAAGGAATATCTAAAATATTAAATAAAATAATTATTTCTTAAAATTAAAAATAAAAAAACTTTTACTTACCAACCACATTGTTTATAATTTATATTCCTTATTGATTGATTGACTTAAGTCACAATAATATGACAGAACGTCAAATAAATAAAAAAAATTAGAACCGCCGTGGGTAAAATTTAAAACCGATAATAGATTGCGCGGAGATCGGTAGAAAGAAATGACGTTATAGGGAGAGCTTACTAAAAATAAAATAAAAGAATAATTTTGGCGGGAAATGATAGCGTGGGTTAGAATCGTGAGTAAGCTGAATAATGATAATAACAATTAGGAAGGAAAAGAGTAGAATAGAATCGGATGGGGAGATTAGTTTCAGCATCCAAAGTAAAAAGATATGTTGGTTGAAACTCGGATAAAAAGAAATTTAATAAAAAAGTAGTTAATTGTAATTTTCTTTCTGAAGATATTTGTTCTTCGGTTGCGAAGCAGAAATTGTTTTTTTTTTTGTTAAAGTGCCTCAAAATGAATTAAAATATTAATTTATTAATATAAGGGTACTGGTGGAATTAATGCACGATATACTCGTAATAATTAAATTAAATATAAGGTGTAGAGTAAATAACTTAAAAAAAATTATAACTATAACATGCTGGGAAACGAAATAATAAATTATCCTCCAAAAATAAATTAATTAAAATATAAATTAGTGATAGTTAAATAACTTAAACTATAGTATGTATAAAAATATTAGTGAAAAACTTAAAATAATTTAGTATAACACTATTAAATACCATGAAATAAAATTCATAACTCGAAATTAAACATTCTTTTACATATAATAAATATAAATCAAACAAGGCAATAAAATTAATAAAATTACCTAAAATATAAATTAATATTTATACAGTATAATAAAATATATAAAATTACATATAAAGTTTTATTGTATATATAAAATACATAACATCGAGAATTATAAGTGGCGGCACCGAAGACTGTGCAATTGTTGTTGATGATTGTTTTGCTGTGAAAATGATATATTTAAATTTAAATAAATTAATTAAAGTAGTATTTAAAAGAAAAAAAAAGAAAATTTAGTAAAATAAAAATATAATTGGAAAGTAAACCAGAAATTAAATAATCAGTTAGAGTAAAATGAAAAGTGATTTTCTTAGTGTATTTTTTTTGAATTAGATTTTGAGTTTGATTTATAACCCATTATGCATAGGTTCCAGTTGGAAACCAGGTAAATTTTTCCGTATTTAAATATATTTAAATTATATTATAAATTATGTATTTGATTTTCTTTATAAATTATAATAAGTAAATAGTAAATTAAATATTAATAAATATATTTGCAATAAAATATGATAAATTGAATATTGTAAAAGTAATTAGATTTTTTTTAATAAGTATATATTAAATTAAAGTAGAGTAGTACAATTGAAGTAAAATTAATTGAGTTCAATAACTGTAGTAACGTAGTTATGAAAATCACTAAATTTTGAAAATTAAATTGTCTACAGATCTAACTATATAATTATCTGGAAGAAATAAAAATAATTTCCATTTAAAATGCAGCATAAACGAATTATATCTGTTTTTATTTATTATTTGATTATAATGGAATAAAATCCATAATGGGGTGAGAATTCACCGGAAGCTTATTCGCCATCCTTTTCCATATCCTATGTGTATGTATTCCATGTGTTTGTTTTACACAATTAATTGCTTATAGCCCCCGGCGAAACTCAGCCCGGCTGAAAAAGGAGGTCAAAGCAATATCCCATAAACTTGATGTTTACCTCCATTCCAGGATTAATGATAGCTGCGACGTTATGAACTAGCAGTTACAGTTTCATCCTGTATTGCTTGTTTCTGTGAATGTGGAATCCTATAAAGTTTTGTGTATGTAAGTGCTACTTCCTTTTTTAATTCGAATTTTGCTGACGCAGTGTTTGTTACTGTGAATTCATCTCCTTCCAGATGAAAAATATCGTTGAATTTTGTGCAGATTTGTTGTACGCATTCCTTTTCTTCGCGATTCAGTATGTCATAATTCATTTCTTTTAGTAATTTGTCAACTCGTTTTGTCGAGGTCTCTTTCAATTCTTTATAATTTAAGATGTAATGGTCGTTCAGGCTATATGATTCTGGTATTTTACTATTTATGCATTTGGATATTGATCCAGCCATAAAAACCCCTTCCGATAATTCCTTTTGGTGGAATATACGTGTGTCCTTTAGCTTTGTATCTATCCAATAAGTAGGTTTACACCGTGATGCTATTGTAATTGTATTAAAATTCTCTTTACTTATTATCGGCAAAACTATTTGTTCATGATTTATATTAATATCAAGAATAAATTTTTCGAAATTTATTTTGGCTTGGTAATCCGTTAAGAAATTGGCTCCCAAAATACCATCTACTGGTACGGGAAAATTATTTTGAACAACATGGAAATTATAATCCACATTTATTGATTTAAAATTTTTTATCATCTGGGATTATTTGATCTTGAGTTATAGTTGTTTTGGTTTGCGTTTCGATTGTTATTAATATTGTATCTGTTTGGTTCCATGTATCTAACTACTTCGCTGGTACTTGGATCAAGTTCTAGTAAATGTTGTATAGCAGTCTTGAACACTGTGTGTCGAGCACTGTCCAATACAATCTTGTATCTATCATTAACTCCTTTTTTAAGAAAAGCTAAACCTCTACGGTTGTTAGCTGCAGTCAATGCTGGTCTGGCTATTTCACTTAGTGCTTGAACTTCTTATTCAGTCATGCAAATTAGGCCTTCTATATCATTCACAAATTCTCTCATCGGTTTATTTCCCTGTCGATTATTATTCAATTTTGTTTGAATAATTTCTATTGTATCTTTACAACCACAATTGGTTTTTAGTAAAGTCTACACCATAATCAAAAAAGCTGCTAACTAGGGGAACAGATAACTCGTAGTATGTTTTTTAACAGCGATTTATGTCCAAAAGTTTTTTGTAATTAACATTATCTTTGTAACAAACAGTGCTTTCTTCAAAATTGCTCATCTTTATTATTTACTGATTTAATTTTATATTTTTATTTCTTGAAATCTGAAATAAATAAAAATTATTATCACTTATTATACAGCTTATGGCTGGTGGTTGCCAACCAAAAATTCATTATTATTTATTTCTCCTTACCTTTATTAAGTGATTATCTTACTTTCATATTGTCCGTGTCCGTCTGCTATCGATTATATGTGTAAGGAATATCTAAAATATTAAATAAAATAATTATTTCTTAAAATTAAAAATAAAAAAACTTTTACTTACCAACCACATTGTTTATAATTTATATTCCTTATTGATTGATTGACTTAAGTCACAATAATATGACAGAACGTCAAATAAATAAAAAAAATTAGAACCGCCGTGGGTAAAATTTAAAACCGATAATAGATTGCGCGGAGATCGGTAGAAAGAAATGACATTATAGGGAGAGCTTACTAAAAATAAAATAAAAGAATAATTTTGGCGGGAAATGATAGCGTGGGTTAGAATCGTGAGTAAGCTGAATAATGATAATAACAATTAGGAAGGAAAAGAGTAGAATAGAATCGGATGGGGAGATTAGTTTCAGCATCCAAAGTAAAAAGATATGTTGGTTGAAACTCGGATAAAAAGAAATTTAATAAAAAAGTAGTTAATTGTAATTTTCTTTCTGAAGATATTTGTTCTTCGGTTGCGAAGCAGAAATTGATTTTTTTTTTTTTTGTTAAAGTGCCTCAAAATGAATTAAAATATTAATTTATTAATATAAGGGTACTGGTGGAATTAATGCACGATATAATAATTAAATTAAATATAAGGTGTAGAGTAAATAACTTAAAAAAAATTATAACTATAACATGCTGGGAAACGAAATAATAAATTATCCTCCAAAAATAAATTAATTAAAATATAAATTAGTGATAGTTAAATAACTTAAACTATAGTATGTATAAAAATATTAGTGAAAAACTTAAAATAATTTAGTATAACACTGTTAAATACCATGAAATAAAATTCATAACTCGAAATTAAACATTCTTTTACATATAATAAATATATAAAAATGGACCTATAAATCAAACAAGGCAATAAAATTAATAAAATTACCTAAAATATAAATTAATATTTATACATTATAATAAAATATATAAAATTACATATAAAGTTTTATATATATATATAAAATACATAACATCGAGAATTATAAGTGGCGGCACCGAAGACTGTGCAATTGTTGTTGATGATTGTTTTGCTGTGAAAATGATATATTTAAATTTAAATAAATTAATTAAAGTAGTATTTAAAAGAAAAAAAAAAGAAAATTTAGTAAAATAAAAATTTAATTGGAAAGTAAACCAGAAATTAAATAATCAGTTAGAGTAAAATGAAAAGTGATTTTCTTAGTGTATTTTTTTTGAATTAGATTTTGAGTTTGATTTTTTTGATTTTATTATATTGCAATTTTTATAACACATTATTCATAGGTTCCAGTTGGAAACCAGGTAAATTTTTCCGTATTTAAATATATTGAAATTATATTATAAATTATGTATTTGATTTTCTTTATAAATTATAATAAGTAAATAGTAAATTAAATATTAATAAATATATTTGCAATAAAATATGATAAATTGAATATTGTAAAAGTAATTAGATTTTTTTTAATAAGTATATATTAAATTAAAGTAGAGTAGTACAATTGAAGAAAAATTAATTGAGTTCAATAACTGTAGTAACGTAGTTATGAAAATCACTAAATTTTGAAAATTAAATTGTCTACAGATCTAACTATATAATTATCTGGAAGAAATAAAAATAATTTCCATTTAAAATGCAGCATAAACGAATTATATCTGTTTTTATTTATTATTTGATTATAATGGAATAAAATCCATAATGGGGTGAGAATTCACCGGAAGCTTATTCGCCATCTTTTTCCATATCCTATGTGTATGTATTCCATGTGTTTGTTTTACACAATTAATTGCTTATAGCCCCCGGCGAAACTCAGCCCGGCTGAAAAAGGAGGTCAAAGCAATATCCCATAAACTTGATGTTTACCTCCATTCCAGGATTAATGATAGCTGCGACGTTATGAACTAGCAGTTACAGTTTCATCCTGTATTGCTTGTTTCTGTGAATGTGGAATCCTATAAAGTTTTGTGTATGTAAGTGCTACTTCCTTTTTTAATTCGATTTTTGCTGACGCAGTGTTTGTTACCGTGAATTCATCTCCTTCCAGATGAAAAATATCGTTGAATTTTGTGCAGATTTGTTGTACGCATTCCTTTTCTTCGCGATTCAGTATGTCATAATTCATTTCTTTTAGTAATTTGTCAACTCGTTTTGTCGAGGTCTCTTTCAATTCTTTATAATTTAAGATGTAATGGTCGTTCAGGCTATATGATTCTGGTATTTTACTATTTATGCATTTGGATATTGATCCAGCCATAAAAACCCCTTCCGATAATTCCTTTTGGTGGAATATACGTGTGTCCTTTAGCTTTGTATCTATCCAATAAGTAGGTTTACACCGTGATGCTATTGTAATTGTATTAAAATTCTCTTTACTTATTATCGGCAAAACTATTTGTTCATGATTTATATTAATATCAAGAATAAATTTTTCGAAATTTATTTTGGCTTGATAATCCGTTAAGAAATTGGCTCCCAAAATACCATCTACTGGTACGGGAAAATTATTTTGAACAACATGGAAATTATAATCCACATTTATTGATTTAAAATTTTTTATCATCTGGGATTATTTGATCTTGAGTTATAGTTGTTTTGGTTTGCGTTTCGATTGTTATTAATATTGTATCTGTTTGGTTCCATGTATCTAACTACTTCGCTGGTACTTGGATCAAGTTCTAGTAAATGTTGTATAGCAGTCTTGAACACTGTGTGTCGAGCACTGTCCAATACAATCTTGTATCTAACATTAACTCCTTTTTTAAGAAAAGCTAAACCTCTACGGTTGTTAGCTGCAGTCAATGCTGGTCTGGCTATTTCACTTAGTGCTTGAACTTCTTATTCAGTCATGCAAATTAGGCCTTCTATATCATTCACAAATTCTCTCATCGGTTTATTTCCCTGTCGATTATTATTCAATTTTGTTTGAATAATTTCTATTGTATCTTTACAACCACATTTGGTTTTTAGTAAAGTCTACACCATAATCAAAAAAGCTGCTAACTAGGGGAACAGATAACTCGTAGTATGTTTTTTAACAGCGATTTATGTCCAAAAGTTTTTTGTAATTAACATTATCTTTGTAACAAACAGTGCTTTCTTCAAAATTGCTCATCTTTATTATTTACTGATTTAATTTTATATTTTTATTTCTTTAATAATAAATAATATTATTAAAATAACTATAATAAGTATAAATATGCATAATATATTTACCATTATGAACTAGAACATATGAAATATTAATCGGAAATTTTAGCATGGATCCCCTAGAGCTACTAACGTCTACATTAGGCTACACATGCGTAATCACGAATCCAACCTATGTACTAAATTTTATTGCAAACTGATAATAATTACTATATGGTGTAGAACATATGAAATATTCTTTGAAACTAAGTTGCTCATATATTAGTTTTCCATGAACACAATAAAACTACCTGATACAAATTTTTGGAGCAATAGGCAGGTCACAAATTCAACCTGTGTTTGAAATATAATTGTAATTGAGTGCCAATTACTGTATGATGTAGAGTAGAGTATTGAACTTGTGAAATATAATTACCGACTTTAAACTTTGCAGACAGTATGTACATAAGGAAGGTACTATGTGTGTCAAATTTCATTCAAATCAGATAATAAATACCATATGCTCTAGAGCATATGAAATATTAATCGGAAATTTTAGCATGGACCCCCTGAAGGTATTAACTTCTATCATGGCCAACACATGCATAATCAGAAGGTCTACCTTTGTACCAAATTTCATTCAAATCAGATAATAATTACACGCGATAAAACACGTAATTATATAAAATTCGGAAACTAAAACCATTTTCTAGGAACTTCCTCAAGGTCTCCAAATTTCAGGAGAGCCAACTAGATCAAAAAATTAGCCTATATATAAAATATCTTTGAAATCGGTTAACAATTACTGTATGCTGTAGAACATATCAAAAATAAATAAATAGGAAATTTAACATGGAACCCCTAATCCTACTAACCTGTAATTTGGTCTATGCATAATCACGAACTCAACCTGTGTACCAAATTTCATTGAAATCGGATAATAATTACACGCTGTAGAACATAAAGCAAATATTCTTCGGAAGTTGCTCATATATTAGTTTCCCATGAACGTACTATACATACCAACTACAAATTTCTGGAGTATCAACTAGATAACTAAATGAAACTGTGTATTCAATATCATTGAAATTGGGTGAAAGGTACTGTAGATATAGAGAGTTGAACTTATGAAAAGTAATTACGGATTTTTACATGGACCCACTGAAGTATCGACAGTAGTGCATTTATATACGTTCTTGCCCAAAGAAAATGTGCAAATAAAATGTGCAAAATATTGAAAATAAATTCTATACTGCATACAAATTAATGAGCATTTTAAGAATTTTTGCTTATTAATTATTAAATAATTTTCACCTTAATGAAATTCGACACCGCTTAAATTTAATTAAAAAATATTTATACTTAATTATAATTGCAATTTTTTTTTCTACTTCCGGTCGAGAATAATAATATGTAATATGATCTAAATTGATTTACTTTTCTAAAACTTTTGGGAATTTTAAGGGTCAATGAATTGATTCGGATGTACGTGCATTAATATTGTTTTTCACGTTTAAAATTTAGCATAACCAGATAATTAATTAAAAAGGTCAAAATATTGGAAATAAAATCCATGCCCCATACAAAATAATGCACATTTTGAACACTTTTGCACATATTAATAGTTTATATGAAATAAGTAATTCATCGCAAATGTGCAAAGTATTGAAAATAAATCCCACACCCCATACAAAATAATGCACATTTTGCTCATTTTTGAACATTTTAATAGTTTATATGAAATGAATAATTCTTCGCAAATGGGCAAAATATTGAAAATAAATTCCACACACAATACAAAATAATGCACATTTTGCTCATTTTTGCACATTTTAATAATTTATATGAATGAAATGAGTAATTCTTTGAAAATTGGCAAAAGTAAATCTACAACTCCATACAAAATTATAAACATTTCGTTCATTTCTGAATGCATTAAGTTTCGATTAAAAATATTTATACTTAAGCGTAATTTTAAATATTTTTCTACTTCCGGCTAAGGGTAATATATAGCACGATCTAAATGGATTTTTTTTTTTCACTTTTCCAAAAGTGTCGGGAATTTTAAGGGTCAATTAATTCAGACTCAACTAAAATGGGCGAAATATCGAAAATAAATTCCATACTCCATATAAAATAATAAACATTTTATTCATTTTTGCGCATTTCATATAAACTATTGAAATTAATTAATTCGTCTAAAATATCGAAAATAAGAAATTTTACACCGCATTAACTTTCGATTAAAAGTATTTCTCTGGCAGAGGGGCAAAAGCACTTAAGTAATGATTTATAGTTTTCAAGAAAAGCGTTTTTATCGAATATGTTCTGCTACTTTTACATTTGACAATAGTATTATATTAAGATTTTTTATCCATATGTGGATAGTTTTACAGTTAATTCTAAACTTCCTGGGAAACTAAACGGTTAAGTGCTTGGCAACCCTTTTTTGGCCCGCAATTAATTTCAGTAATTTGGCTTGTAGAATTGTAGAATGTAGAATTGCGAAAAATATTACATTCAGATCGAGTTAGATGTTTTAGCTAAAATATTCGATTGTCATTGAACTTGGCTTAGGTGAAGTAAATTTTCTTTTTTTAATTCTGAATTAAATGGTTTTGTCCCGTAGTCAGAGATTTATACTTGAGCGTAATATTAATTTTATTTTTACTTCAGGCTAAGAATAATATATTACAACATGATCTAAATTGTTCTAATTTTTTTACTTTTCCAAAAGTTTTAGGAATTTTATGAGTCAATAAATTGAACTGGTGTATTATATATTATTTTTTCATACTTTTAAATTTCGCATAAGTCATTACTTAAATTTTCAACCTATCAATTTTAGCGATTTAATAATAATTTAACGGGAATTAATTCGTTTTTGTCAAATCAATTATTATCTGAACAATAAAATGATGTATATTTTATTAAAATCCTGATTTTTTGTTAATTTTATTAATTAAGTAATTTAAGTAATAAGAAATTATTATTAACGTAAATTTGCAAACCTATCACAAATAATTTTAAAGATAAATATTTTTCTCAATTAAATTTGTCAATTCATCAATTCATCAATTAATAATTCATTATTACTGAAAAAATCAAATATTTATGCTTATAAGCCTTATAACTAATTTATTTTAGCTATTGATTAGTTGAAAAGTTTTGGGACTTTTACCGGAAAATTGATAAGTATTTGTGAAAATTAAAAATATTTATGCTTAAGTTTAAGTTTTATTTTTTTTACTTCCTAAATTCAGTTCAATAATTATTATTAATTATTAAGCATAATACATTATTTCATTAATGACGATTTCGATGGTCTGCCTGCATATATGAATCCAAAAATTAAAATATAAATCCGAATCATCAAAGTATAATATTTTTATTTAGGAAACTTCAGGGGGAATCATTCTGAAATTTCATAGGAAAATGTTATAAAGTTCAAAAAATCATTTAAAGTAAGTTTTACCTGTTTTCAATTAAATTCGATACTAAGATTAGTTACGCGATATATCTGTTGATCTTAAATTAGTACTTTCAGTAGATTCATGAGTCTGTATAAATTACATTTTATATTTTTTTAAACTTATTGATACTTCTTTATAAAATTGATTGTTTTTCAATTATAAATATAATACTTTATGAGTAAATTCAAATATTTTTTTTATTTTCTCTCCATCACACTTCAAATTATGTTATTATTGCATTACTTTTAGCGAATTACTTTAAGCGGCGCTATTTTCGACTTTTAATGCGATTACTTGTAAACGTCTAAAAATCATACCATTTCTTTTAGCGAATTAAACGGTGCTACTTTTGACTTTGTATGCGATTACTCGCAAACGTCTAAAAATCATGGTATTGCTTTTAGTGAACTACTTTTGACTTTTAATGCGATTACTTTTAAACGTCCAAAAATCATGGCATTACTTTTAGTGAACTACTTTTGGCTCTTAATACGATTACTTTTAAACGTCTAAAAATTATGGGATTGCTTTTAGCGAACTAATTTTGACTTTTAATGTGATTACTTTTAAACGTCTAAAAATTATGCCATTACTTTTAGTGAATTAAGCGGCGCTACTTTTGACTTTGAATGCGATTATTTTTAAACGTCTAAAAATAATGGCATTACTTTTAGTGAACTACTTTTGACTTTGTATGCGATTACTTTTAAACGTCTGCTTTTGACTTTGTATGCGATTACTTTTAAACGTCTAAAAATAATGGCATTACTTTTAGTGAACTACTTTTGATTTTGAATGCGATTACTTTTAGTGAACCACTTTTGACTTTGTATTTGATTACTTTTAAACGTCTAAAAATCATAGGTTTGCTTTTAGTGAATTAAGCGGCGCTACTTTTGGCTTTTCATGATTGCTTTTAAATGTATAAAAAATAATAATCATTATAATAAAAATAATTATAATAATAATAATAATAATAATAAAAATAATAATAATATTAATAATAATCATAATAATAATAATAAAAAAAATAATAATAATAAAAATAATAATAATGATAATAATAATAATAATAATAATAATAGCAATCCTATGGTTTTTACACGTTTAAAAGTAATCGCATACAAAGTCAAAAGCAGACGTTTAAAAGTATGCGATTAAAGTCAAAAGTGGATCACTAAAAGTAATCGCATTCAAAGTCAAAAGTAGTTCACTAAAAGTAATGCCATTATTTTTAGACGTTTAAAAGTAATCGCATACAAAGTCAAAAGCAGACGTTTAAAAGTAATCACATACAAAGTCAAAAGTAGTTCACTAAAAGTAATGCCATTATTTTTAGACGTTTAAAAGTAATCGCATTCAAAGCCAAAAGTAGTTCACTAAAAGTAATGCCATGATTTTTGGACGTTTAAAAGTAATCGCATTAAAAGTCAAAAGTAGTTCACTAAAAGCAATACCATGATTTTTAGACGTTTGCGAGTAATCGCATACAAAGTCAAAAGTAGCGCCGTTTAATTCGCTAAAAGAAATGGTATGATTTTTAGACGTTTACAAGTAATCGCATTAAAAGTCGAAAGTAGCGCCGCTTAAAGTAATTCGCTAAAAGTAATGCCATGATCTTTAGACGTTTACAAGTAATCGCATTAAAAGTCGAAAGTAGCGCCGCTTAATTCACTAAAAGTAATGGCATGATTTTTATGGGGCGGACGTTTAAAATTAATCGCATGAAAAGTCAAAATCAAAAAAATTAATTGTTTACGCAAAATTTTAAGCCCGAGAAGCAAAACGATTTTATGATCTGCAAAAGATTTTTCAACATTAAACATTTTTATTATCGTTAATTGGTTCAAATATTTTTAACTCAGGTCTTTTTTAAGGTTTTTAGAAAATTTATCGCAGAAAATCTAAAGCAAGAAAATTCATAGTCAAGAAAAATTCATCACACAAAATGGATCACAGGGCAAATTCGTCGCAGGAAATTTCATCGCTGAAAATTAATCGCTGAGAAAATTCATAGCCAAGAAAAATTCATTGCAGAAAATTAATAACTAAGAAAATTCGTCGCCCAAAATTAATCGCTGCCAAAATTCATCGCAGGAAATTTCATTGCAGAAAATTAATCGCTACGAAAATTCATCGCAAGAAAAATTCGTAGCCAAGAAAAAATCATAGCAGAAAATTAATCGTTAGCAAAATTCGTACAAGTAAATTTCATCGCTGAAAATTGATCGCTGGGAAAATTGATCGCAAGAAAACTTTATACCCATAAAAAATTCATCGCAGAAAATTAATCGTTAGGAAAATTCAACGCAAGAAAACTTCATTGCAGAAAATTAATCACTAGGAAAATTCATCGCAGGAAATTTCATTGCAGAAAATTAATCGTTAGGAAAATTCATCGCAAGAAAATTAATCGCCAGAAAAATTCGTAGCCAAGAAAAAATCGTAGCAGAAAATTAATCGTTAGCAAAATTCGTACAAGTAAATTTCATCGCTGAAAATTAATCGCTAGGAAAATTAATTACAAGAAAATCCTTCGCAAGAAAACTTCATACACATAAAAAATTCATCACAGAAAATTAATCGCTAAGAAAATTCCTCGCCAAGAAAAATTCATTGCAGAAAATTAATCATTAGGAAAATTCATCGCAGGAAATTTCATTGCAGAAAATTAATCGTTAGGAAAATTCATCGCAAGAAAATTCATCGCAAGAAAAATTCGTAGCCAAGAAAAAATCGTAGCAGAAAATTAATCGTTAGCAAAATTCGTGCAAGTAAATTTCATCGCGGAAAATTGATAACAAGAAAATCCTTCGCAAGAAAACTTCATACCCCTAAAATATTCATCGCAAGAAAATCCATTGCAAGGAAAATAATAGTATGAAACTATTTTATATAATAAAATATAAACTAACATTTGAAATAATATAACCTAAAACCCCTCCTGTAATACATACAAATAAAGTTAATAATTTTAAATAAAAAGGTAAACATACTATAATAGGAGTAGGAAAAATTAATCAATTTAATATTCTACCCCCAATAATACTTATAATTAAAAGACCTAATATTCCCTTTAATATAATTCATCCTTCATCGTTTAATATATTTAAAGAACTACAATTTAAATCACCAGTCATTGAATAATAAACTTCGCAAGAAAACTTCATACCCCTAAAATATTCATCGCAAGAAAATCCATTGCAAGGAAAATAATAGTATGAAACTCGGATTATAAATGCAATAATAACATAATTTGAAGTGTGATGGAGAGAAAATAAAAAAAATATTTGAATTTACTCATAAAGTATTATATTTATAATTGAAAAACAATCAATTTTATAAAGAAGTATCAATAAGTTTAAAAAAATATAAAATGTAATTTATACAGACTCATGAATCTGCTGAAAGTACTAATTTAAGATCAACAGATATATAATCTTAGTATCGAATTTAATTGAAAACAGGTAAAACTTACTTTAAATGATTTTTTGAACTTTATAACATTTTCCTATGAAATTTCAGAATGATTCCCGCTGAAGTTTCCTAAATTAAAATATTATACTTTGATGATTCGGATTTATATTTTAATTTTTGGATTCATATATGCAGGCAGACCATCGAAATCGTCATTAATGAAATAATGTATTATGCTTAATAATTAATAATAATTATTGAATTGAATTTAGGAAGTAAAAAAAAAAAAACTTAAACTTAAACATAAATATTTTTAATTTTCACAAATACTTATCAATTTTCCGGTAAAAGTCCCAAAATTAGCTAAAATAAATTAGTTGTAAGGCTTATAAGCATAAATATTTGATTTTTTCAGTAATAATGAATTATTAATTGATGAATTGATGAATTGACAAATTTAATTGAGAAAAATATTTATCTTTAAAATTATTTGTGATAGGTTTGCAAATTTACGTTAATAATAATTTCTTATTACTTTAAATTACTTAATTAATAAAATTAACAAAAAATCAGGATTTTAATAAAATATACATCATTTTATTGTTCAGATAATAATTGATTTGACAAAAACGAATTAATTCCCGTTAAATTATTATTAAATCGCTAAAATTGATAGGTTGAAAATTTAAGTATAATGACTTATGCGAAATTTAAAAGTATGAAAAAATAATATATATAATACACCAGTTTAATTTATTGACTCATAAAATTCCTAAAACTTTTGGAAAAGTAAAAAAATTAGAACAATTTAGATCATGTTGTAATATATTATTCTTAGCCTGAAGTAAAAATAAAATTAATATTACGCTTAAGTATAAATCTCTGACTACGGGACAAAACCATTTAATTCAGAATTAAAAAAAGAAAATTTACTTCACCTAAGCCAAGTTCAATGACAATCGAATATTTTAGCTAAAACATCTAACTCGATCTGAATGTAATATTTTTCGCAATTCTACATTCTACAATTCTACAAGCAATTCTACAATTCTACATTTGGTTTTTAGTAAAGTCTACACCATAATCAAAAAAGCTGCTAACTAGGGGAACAGATAACTCGTAGTATGTTTTTTAACAGCGATTTATGTCCAAAAGTTTTTTGTAATTAACATTATCTTTGTAACAAACAGTGCTTTCTTCAAAATTGCTCATCTTTATTATTTACTGATTTAATTTTATATTTTTATTTCTTTAATAATAAATAATATTATTAAAATAACTATAATAAGTATAAATATGCATAATATATTTACCATTATGAACTAGAACATATGAAATATTAATCGGAAATTTTAGCATGGATCCCCTAGAGCTACTAACGTCTACATTAGGCTACACATGCGTAATCACGAATCCAACCTATGTACTAAATTTTATTGCAAACTGATAATAATTACTATATGGTGTAGAACATATGAAATATTCTTTGAAACTAAGTTGCTCATATATTAGTTTTCCATGAACACAATAAAACTACCTGATACAAATTTTTGGAGCAATAGGTAGGTCACAAATTCAACCTGTGTTTGAAATATAATTGTAATTGAGTGCCAATTACTGTATGATGTAGAGTAGAGTATTGAACTTGTGAAATATAATTACCGACTTTAAACTTTGCAGACAGTATGTACATAAGGAAGGTACTATGTGTGTCAAATTTCATTCAAATCAGATAATAAATACCATATGCTCTAGAGCATATGAAATATTAATCGGAAATTTTAGCATGGACCCCCTGAAGGTATTAACTTCTATCATGGCCAACACATGCATAATCAGAAGGTCTACCTTTGTACCAAATTTCATTCAAATCAGATAATAATTACACGCGATAAAACACGTAATTATATAAAATTCGGAAACTAAAACCATTTTCTAGGAACTTCCTCAGAGCCAGGAGAGCCAACTAGATCAAAAAATTAGCCTATATATAAAATATCTTTGAAATCGGTTAACAATTACTATATGCTGTAGAACATATCAAAAAATAAATAAATAGGAAATTTAACATGGAACCCCTAATCCTACTAACCTGTAATTTGGTCTATGCATAATCACGAACTCAACCTGTGTACCAAATTTCATTGAAATCGGATAATAATTACACGCTGTAGAACATAAAGCAAATATTCTTCGGAAGTTGCTCATATATTAGTTTCCCATGAACGTACTATACATACCAACTACAAATTTCTGGAGTATCAACTAGATAACTAAATGAAACTGTGTATTCAATATCATTGAAATTGGGTGAAAGGTACTGTAGATATAGAGAGTTGAACTTATGAAAAGTAATTACGGATTTTTACATGGACCCACTGAAGTATCGACAGTAGTGCATTTATATACGTTCTAGCCCAAAGAAAATGTGCAAATAAAATGTGCAAAATATTGAAAATAAATTCTATACTGCATACAAATTAATGAGCATTTTAAGAATTTTTGCTTATTAATTATTAAATAATTTTCACCTTAATGAAATTCGACACCGCTTAAATTTAATTAAAAAATATTTATACTTAATTATAATTGCAATTTTTTTTTCAACTTCCGGTCGAGAATAATAATATGTAATATGATCTAAATTGATTTACTTTTCTAAAACTTTTGGGAATTTTAAGGGTCAATGAATTGATTCGGATGTGCGTGCATTAATATTGTTTTTCACGTTTAAAATTTAGCATAACCAGATAATTAATTAAAAAGGTCAAAATATTGGAAATAAAATCCATGCCCCATACAAAATAATGCACATTTTGAACACTTTTGCACATATTAATAGTTTATATGAAATAAGTAATTCATCGCAAATGTGCAAAGTATTGAAAATAAATCCCACACCCCATACAAAATAATGCACATTTTGCTCATTTTTGAACATTTTAATAGTTTATATGAAATGAATAATTCTTCGCAAATGGGCAAAATATTGAAAATAAATTCCACACACAATACAAAATAATGCACATTTTGCTCATTTTTGCACATTTTAATAATTTATATGAATGAAATGAGTAATTCTTTGAAAATGGGCAAAAGTAAATCTACAACTCCATACAAAATTATAAACATTTCGTTCATTTCTGAATGCATTAAGTTTCGATTAAAAATATTTATACTTAAGCGTAATTTTAAATATTTTTCTACTTCCGGCTAAGGGTAATATATAGCACGATCTAAATGGATTTTTTTTTTCCACTTTTCCAAAAGTGTCGGGAATTTTAAGGGTCAATTAATTCAGACTCAACTAAAATGGGCGAAATATCGAAAATAAATTCCATACTCCATATAAAATAATAAACATTTTATTCATTTTTGCGCATTTCATATAAACTATTGAAATTAATTAATTCGTCTAAAATATCGAAAATAAGAAATTTTACACCGCATTAACTTTCGATTAAAAGTATTTCTCTGGCAGAGGGGCAAAAGCACTTAAGTAATGATTTATAGTTTTCAAGAAAAGCGTTTTTATCGAATATGTTCTGCTACTTTTACATTTGACAATAGTATTATATTAAGATTTTTTATCCATATGTGGATAGTTTTACAATTAATTCTAAACTTCCTGGGAAACTAAACGGTTAAGTGCTTGGCAACCCTTTTTTGGCCCGCAATTAATTTCAGTAATTTGGCTTGTAGAATTGTAGAATGTAGAATTGCGAAAAATATTACATTCAGATCGAGTTAGATGTTTTAGCTAAAATATTCGATTGTCATTGAACTTGGCTTAGGTGAAGTAAATTTTCTTTTTTTAATTCTGAATTAAATGGTTTTGTCCCGTAGTCAGAGATTTATACTTGAGCGTAATATTAATTTTATTTTTACTTCAGGCTAAGAATAATATATTACAACATGATCTAAATTGTTCTAATTTTTTTACTTTTCCAAAAGTTTTAGGAATTTTATGAGTCAATAAATTGAACTGGTGTATTATATATTATTTTTTCATACTTTTAAATTTCGCATAAGTCATTACTTAAATTTTCAACCTATCAATTTTAGCGATTTAATAATAATTTAACGGGAATTAATTCGTTTTTGTCAAATCAATTATTATCTGAACAATAAAATGATGTATATTTTATTAAAATCCTGATTTTTTGTTAATTTTATTAATTAAGTAATTTAAGTAATAAGAAATTATTATTAACGTAAATTTGCAAACCTATCACAAATAATTTTAAAGATAAATATTTTTCTCAATTAAATTTGTCAATTCATCAATTCATCAATTAATAATTCATTATTACTGAAAAAATCAAATATTTATGCTTATAAGCCTTACAACTAATTTATTTTAGCTATTGATTAGTTGAAAAGTTTTGGGACTTTTACCGGAAAATTGATAAGTATTTGTGAAAATTAAAAATATTTATGCTTAAGTTTAAGTTTTATTTTTTTTACTTCCTAAATTCAATTCAATAATTATTATTAATTATTAAGCATAATACATTATTTCATTAATGACTATTTCGATGGTCTGCCTGCATATATGAATCCAAAAATTAAAATATAAATCCGAATCATCAAAGTATAATATTTTTATTTAGGAAACTTCAGGGGGAATCATTCTGAAATTTCATAGGAAAATGTTATAAAGTTCAAAAAATCATTTAAAGTAAGTTTTACCTGTTTTCAATTAAATTCGATACTAAGATTAGTTACGCGATATATCTGTTGATCTTAAATTAGTACTTTCAGCAGATTCATGAGTCTGTATAAATTACATTTTATATTTTTTTAAACTTATTGATACTTCTTTATAAAATTGATTGTTTTTCAATTATAAATATAATACTTTATGAGTAAATTCAAATATTTTTTTTATTTTCTCTCCATCACACTTCAAATTATGTTATTATTGCATTTATAATCCGAGTTTCATACTATTATTTTCCTTGCAATGGATTTTCTTGCGATGAATATTTTAGGGGTATGAAGTTTTCTTGCGAAGGATTTTCTTGTGATCAATTTTCCGCGATGAAATTTACTTGCACGAATTTTGCTAACGATTAATTTTCTGCTACGATTTTTTCTTGGCTACGAATTTTTCTTGTGATGAATTTTCTTGCGATGAATTTTCCTAACGATTAATTTTCTGCAATGAAATTTCCTGCGATGAATTTTCCTAGTGATTAATTTTCTGCAATGAATTTTTCTTG
>OY987255.1:105272992-105339992 GCA_963920725.1 Rhamphomyia laevipes
CATTGCAGAAAATTAATCGCTACGAAAATTCATCGCAAGAAAAATTCGTAGCCAAGAAAAAATCATAGCAGAAAATTAATCGTTAGCAAAATTCGTACAAGTAAATTTCATCGCTGAAAATTGATCGCTGGGAAAATTGATCGCAAGAAAACTTTATACCCATAAAAAATTCATCGCAGAAAATTAATCGTTAGGAAAATTCAACGCAAGAAAACTTCATTGCAGAAAATTAATCACTAGGAAAATTCATCGCAGGAAATTTCATTGCAGAAAATTAATCGTTAGGAAAATTCATCGCACGAAAATTCATCGCCAGAAAAATTCGTAGCCAAGAAAAAATCGTAGCAGAAAATTAATCGTTAGCAAAATTCGTACAAGTAAATTTCATCGCTGAAAATTAATCGCTAGGAAAATTAATTACAAGAAAATCCTTCGCAAGAAAACTTCATACACATAAAAAATTCATCACAGAAAATTAATCGCTAAGAAAATTCCTCGCCAAGAAAAATTCATTGCAGAAAATTAATCATTAGGAAAATTCATCGCAGGAAATTTCATTGCAGAAAATTAATCGTTAGGAAAATTCATCGCAAGAAAATTCATCGCAAGAAAAATTCGTAGCCAAGAAAAAATCGTAGCAGAAAATTAATCGTTAGCAAAATTCGTGCAAGTAAATTTCATCGCGGAAAATTGATCACAAGAAAATCCTTCGCAAGAAAACTTCATACCCCTAAAATATTCATCGCAAGAAAATCCATTGCAAGGAAAATAATAGTATGAAACTATTTTATATAATAAAATATAAACTAACATTTGAAATAATATAACCTAAAACCCCTCCTGTAATACATACAAATAAAGTTAATAATTTTAAATAAAAAGGTAAACATACTATAATAGGAGTAGGAAAAATTAATCAATTTAATATTCTACCCCCAATAATACTTATAATTAAAAGACCTAATATTCCCTTTAATATAATTCATCCTTCATCGTTTAATATATTTAAAGAACTACAATTTAAATCACCAGTCATTGAATAATAAACTTCGCAAGATAACTTCATACCCCTAAAATATTCATCGCAAGAAAATCCATTGCAAGGAAAATAATAGTATGAAACTCGGATTATAAATGCAATAATAACATAATTTGAAGTGTGATGGAGAGAAAATAAAAAAAATATTTGAATTTACTCATAAAGTATTATATTTATAATTGAAAAACAATCAATTTTATAAAGAAGTATCAATAAGTTTAAAAAAATATAAAATGTAATTTATACAGACTCATGAATCTGCTGAAAGTACTAATTAAAATCAACAGATATATAATCTTAGTATCGAATTTAATTGAAAACAGGTAAAACTTACTTTAAATGATTTTTTGAACTTTATAACATTTTCCTATGAAATTTCAGAATGATTCCCGCTGAAGTTTCCTAAATAAAAATATTATACTTTGATGATTCGGATTTATATTTTAATTTTTGGATTCATATATGCAGGCAGACCATCGAAATCGTCATTAATGAAATAATGTATTATGCTTAATAATTAATAATAATTATTGAATTGAATTTAGGAAGTAAAAAAAAAAAAAACTTAAACTTAAGCATAAATATTTTTAATTTTCACAAATACTTATCAATTTTCCGGTAAAAGTCCCAAAATTAGCTAAAATAAATTAGTTGTAAGGCTTATAAGCATAAATATTTGATTTTTTCAGTAATAATGAATTATTAATTGATGAATTGATGAATTGACAAATTTAATTGAGAAAAATATTTATCTTTAAAATATTATTTGTGATAGGTTTGCAAATTTACGTTAATAATAATTTCTTATTACTTTAAATTACTTAATTAATAAAATTAACAAAAAATCAGGATTTTAATAAAATATACATCATTTTATTGTTCAGATAATAATTGATTTGACAAAAACGAATTAATTCCCGTTAAATTATTATTAAATCGCTAAAATTGATAGGTTGAAAATTTAAGTATAATGACTTATGCGAAATTTAAAAGTATGAAAAAATAATATATATAATACACCAGTTTAATTTATTGACTCAGAAAATTCCTAAAACTTTTGGAAAAGTAAAAAAATTAGAACAATTTAGATCATGTTGTAATATATTATTCTTAGCCTGAAGTAAAAATAAAATTAATATTACGCTTAAGTATAAATCTCTGACTACGGGACAAAACCATTTAATTCAGAATTAAAAAAAGAAAATTTACTTCACCTAAGCCAAGTTCAATGACAATCGAATATTTTAGCTAAAACATCTAACTCGATCTGAATGTAATATTTTTCGCAATTCTACATTCTACAATTCTACAAGCCAAATTACTAAAATTAATTGCGGGCCAAAAAAAGGGTTGCCAAGCACTTAACCGTTTAGTTTCCCAGGAAGTTTAGAATTAATTGTAAAACTATCCACATATGGATAAAAAATCTTAATATAATACTATTGTCAAATGTAAAAGTAGCAGAACATATTCGATAAAAACGCTTTTCTTGAAAACTATAAATCATTACTTAAGTGCTTTTGCCCCTCTGCCAGAGAAATACTTTTAATCGAAAGTTAATGCGGTGTAAAATTTCTTATTTTCGATATTTTAGACGAATTAATTTCAAATGTGCAAAAATGAATAAAATGTTTATTATTTTATATGGAGTATGGAATTTATTTTCGATATTTCGCCAATTTTAGTTGAGTCTGAATTAATTGACCCTTAAAATTCCCGAAACTTTTGGAAAAGTGAAAAAAAAAATCCATTTAGATCGTGCTATATATTACCCTTAGCCGGAAGTAGAAAAACATTTAAAATTACGCTTAAGTATAAATATTTTTAATCGAAACTTAATGCGTTCAGAAATGAACGAAATGTTTATAATTTTGTATGGAGTTGTAGATTTACTTTTGCCCATTTTCAAAGAATTACTCATTTCATTCATATAAATTATTAAAATGTGCAAAAATGAGCAAAATGTGCATTATTTTGTATTGTGTGTGGAATTTATTTTCAATATTTTGCCCATTTGCGAAAAATTATTCATTTCATATAAACTATTAAAATGTTCAAAAATGAGCAAAATGTGCATTATTTTGTATGGGGTATGGGATTTATTTTCAATACTTTGCACATTTGCGATGAATTACTTATTTCATATAAACTATTAATATGTGCAAAAGTGTTCAAAATGTGCATTATTTTGTATGGGGCATGGATTTTATATCCAATATTTTGACCTTTTTAATTAATTATCTGGTTATGCTAAATTTTAAACGTGAAAAAACAATATTAATGAACGTACAACCGAATCAATTCATTGACCCTTGAAATTACCAAAAGTTTTAGAAAAGTAAATTAATTTAGATCAATCTACATATTATTCTTAACCGGAAGAAGAAAAAAAATGAAATTGCAATTCATTGACCCTTAAAATTCCCAAAAGTTTTAGAAAAGTAAATCAATTTAGATCATATTACATATTATTATTCTCGACCGGAAGTAGAAAAAAAAATTGCAATTATAATTAAGTATAAATATTTTTTAATTAAATTTAAGCGGTGTCGAATTTCATTAAGGTGAAAATTATTTAATAATTAATAAGCAAAAATTCTTAAAATGCTCATTAATTTGTATGAAGTATAGAATTTATTTTCAATATGTTGCACATTTTATTTGCACATTTTCTTTGGGCTAGAACGTATATAAATGCACTTCTATCGACTTTAAATTTTACAGGCGCCAAGTACATACGGAAACTATCATATGTACCAAAATTTATGCTAATTAGATAAAAATTACTATATCTAGAGCATACGAAATTTTAATCGGAAATTTTACCATGGACCCCCTGAAGTTCCAGACCTGTATCTAGGTAGGCTTGTGGACAATCATGATACTAACCTATGTTTTAAATTTCATACAAATCTGAGACATGAAATTTTTTGTACATTTTTCCGTAGAACAAAAACACATAGGTTCCCACATAAATGGGGAAATCTAACATAGTCCCACTGAAAGGATCGATCTCATCTTGTAAAGGCACCGGGGTTAAGTCTGTTAGAGCCTGTGTCCCAAATTTCATTAAAATCGGACGAGCGGTTCTAAGAGATGTTGCTGTGCACATAAAAAGCGTACGCGTACGTATACGCGTACGCGTCCCCCGGACACTTTTTTTTTTGCATTTTCGGACTCCCCGACCTCGGAAAACCCTAGAAAAAAAAATTGAGCGAACTTTTTTTTTTGACCATCCAACCCATCACCAGACTTCATAGTATTTCATACTACTCGTAAAAGTGACATCTCGGCTGTTGTTAGCACTTCGTTTATAATGTTTGTATTCCTTGATTTTCCTTGATATCCTCTTCGCTTTCTGTTTCTATTTCAGATTCCTCCTCCTTTTCTTGAGTTGTTAAAACTTCTGTTGAGCTTCTATCTAATACAGCTTTTACTTCTTTGTATAATTTCTTGTATCGCTCTTTATAGTGTAAAACGTGATCTTTGTTTTCGCTATAAAGTATATTCCTCGATCTTTGTTTACTATTCCTCGCCACATACGCAAGTTTACCGAGAATATACCTTGAACTGTATGTCCTTCTCGGTGTTTTTCTGAAGTTCTTTAATAAATCTGGTAATTTCTGTAGCTCCTCATTAAGAATTTTTATCATACTTTATTAAAAATTAGTGATGTAATAATTTTTACCCATAAAAAAAAAATATTTCCTAAAAGTAGTAAATGTTGTTTGCTGAAAAGTGGCTTAAATTTAAATTTTTCTGGAAAGTAGCTTAAATTTAAATAAAAATAAAATGTATCTTAAATGTAAATGGCTTGATATTTTATATAATTTCATAATATATTTCTATTAACTTAAACTATTTAAAGTCTAAAAAAAACAAATTCTTCATATATAAATGCTAAAATTACTAATTTTACTCTAGGATCTCGGCTAAAAAAAAAAAAATTTAGTTCCACAAAACTAAAAAAATTCTTAATCTATTTTACCCTAGAATCTCTGCTAAATTTCCTTATCCTATACTTCAACCTATCTAATAACCACACCTATCATTATTTCCCTATTGTACAATATTTAATTTAATATTGTGATTCAATAGAAATAAATAATTAAATTCACCAATTCTTGTTGTACAAAATTTATTTTATTGTTAAATTCAAAGAATGTAATTAAATTGATTTCATAAAAATGTTTTATCATTAAATTCACAATAAATTATTAATTTTTTTAATTAGTTTATTCAATTTATTTTATTTAATTTTAACACTAAATCAGAAATTTTATTAAATGAAAATTAGGCAAAACTACTAAAAATTTACTTTAACAAAAAAAAATATCGCTAATAAAATAATCCGACAATTGACTTAATTCTTGGACTTGTAAATCGAGAATAAAAAATAACTCAAGGAGAAAGTACGAGTCAATTAAATAAACTATCTTTTTCAATAAAGAGATAATAAAATATTAAACTAATTATTATAGGCTGCGATTGTCCGATGATTTTATTAGCGAATGATATACATCTCTGATGATATTAATTATAAAAGAAATTATGCATTATGATAAATTTATTAGAGATAATTTATTGACCAATAAATTAACCATATTGCCGCCCTTGAATGCATCTAGGTTGATGAGATGTATTCAACGTCATAAATTGGTAGCGGAGCCAAACTATGAATTTGTCGCCTGTAAATTTTTTTTACGAATTTTTACATCTATGGCCCTATGGGAGCGGAACCATATCCAGAAATACAAAATACAGATGGAACATAATCAAGAATTTTTCAAAAAATCCAGAAAAGACAAAATCCAGAAAAGAGAAAATCCAGAAAAGACAAAATTTAGAAAAGATAAAATCCAGAAAAGACAAAATTTAGAAAAGATAAAATCTAGCAAAGACAAAATCCAGAAGAGACAAAGTAAAATTTTTTAGAACAACATTTTTATTTTAAATTCAATTCATAGATAATTTTAATTTATAGATATACATAGTCTAAGTAAAGTTCAATATAATTCAATAATACATATGTATAAAAATAAACCAAAAAATTATCCATAATTATTAACATTATGAAATTATATCAATGAAAAATTTGTGCAAAGGTTTTCAAGATATTCATTTTTTGAATAGTATAATCTTTCTTTTATTATTAAATTGATTTTCTCTTCTCTTTTTAAATATTTTTTTTTAACTGGCCGTGGTTCTCCCGTATTAACTTTTTCAATCGTGGCTTCTACTACTATTTGCTCCTTTTTAATATACTACTAAGTAGATGAGAAATAGTTGTATGATTTCTTCCTATCAAACAACCAAGTCGTCTGTGCCAAGACTCAACTTTGTTTTGTGTCCGTGGTAAATTATTTATAATGTTATCATACACAGACCAGAATTCTGGAGGATAAGCAGCTTGAGTTTTTCTTTTTTTAGTTGTTTTTCCATATATATAGTTTATTTCCATAAATTTAGCAATTTAAAAAAAAATTTCATTTGGCACTTTAATTGCTTCATAATAAGTGAGGATTTCTTGTGGGGGAACAAAAGCTAGATCTTTTAATTTTCTAATTAGCATAGAAAATTCTTCATTTGTTCCATATATTTTATCTAACTTTTCTTTCTGTAACCTTCTCCATACTATTTGACCAAAGTGAAAATTACAACCTTTGTAAATTGCACATGGAAAAAATTTTTGAAATGATTTTACACTTGCCTTTTCGAAGTCCGAGAGTATAAATTGTGGATTTAGATGTATTCCATTATCGCAAGCGACTTTTAGCAATTCATACAGCATTTCGTTGTAGCATTCTATTCCTTTTTTGGTCATAAAACAATAAATTAAAGGAAATATATCACTATTAGATTCTGGTCCAACTTGTGCGTGAATTGTGAACAGTAATGTTAATAGAGTCGGAACTACTTTAAAAGTACCATCAATAATCCAAATTTTAGATTTCGCCAAGAGACGAATATTTTCTATTGTTCCAAGTACAATAATACAATCTTCTCCAAAAAGTTTGTGCGATAATAAAAAATTTTTGTTTTCAACAAATTGTAATGATTCTGGAATTTTTATTTCTTGTATTGTTTTCGGATGTTTCTCGTACATTTTCTGTCTCAACCGTGATATTTTCTGCTTTTGTGCATTTTTGGTTGGCAAATATTTGCGACAACGTCGACTACACCCTTCTATGGCTGACGAAATTATTTGACAGGATTTTAAGTCTATATTTTTAGATTTCTCTTTCAATAAAGCATTCGTTTTATACACGCTTATATCTGCAGCCATTGGATCGTGATTGTGTTCAGTTGGATTTTTCTTAATTGAATGATTTGCTTCATCTTTTATATAAGTAATTGTTCTCATTTACAATTATGAGATTTTCTTTTCTCGCAAATCCAATTAGCGGTTGTTTTTTGTTTTTTATCTAAATAATAACAAAAGCCATTTAAGGCAAGTTTTATTTTACCTTTATTGGATTTGATTATTGTAATTTGATCCATATCTGTAAATTTGTATTCATAATGATGAAATTTTAATTTATTTTAATTTACACTATTTTAAGTATTTTATATATATTTACCATATAAAATTTAAAACTAAACTGAACTTAGAAACAAACTGATGTTGATAAAAACAAAAAACGAAACAGCGAAAAATAATTACTTCTTTACCATATAAAATTTAAAAGTAAAGTGAACTTACAAACAACTGAAGTTAATAAAAACAATTGATAAATGAATGAACTTTACAGTTTTTTTCGGATAACAAACGGTACTTGACAAAAAAAACGAACAAGAAAAAATAACCACTTCTTTGGGGAATCCCCAAATAATTTATTGCAATTACTAATTGATGAACAGTTGGTGCGTTTTTTTCGCAATTTTTAATTATATGAAATGTATATAAAAACAAATAAGAAAAACGCCAATGCCCTAATTAACTTCATAATTAAGAAATTCAGACAAAAAATCCAGAAAAAAAATCCAGATTTTTTTTCTGGATTTTTTGTCTGGATTTCGTCTTTTCTGGATTTTGTCTTTTCTGCATTTAGTCTTTTCTCAATTTTGTCTTTTCTGGATTTTGTCTTTTCTGGATTAGGTCTTTCTGATTTAGTCTTTCTGAATTTTGTCTTTCTGGATTACGTACCCAACCCAGCCCTATTCCGGTAATTCCCAGGGAATTAGGAATTGGGAGTTTTTGACATATTCGCGCAGTTTGGAATTATTTTTTCCCAAAGTGTATTCCGGCGACCGGGAAAAAATGTTTCCTGGGAAACTTTAATTCCCAATTCACGCAGTTTAACTTTCAAAAACTCCATAGCTATTTTGGAAAGGTAAATAATTGCATTAAAAGGAATAAAGATTTTTCTATATTTAAATACAATTATATTTCGTAAAATATTTTTTTCAATATTCTACAATTATTAAATATTATTATTATAACTTTTTTTTTAATAATTGTAAAATATTTCACGAAATATAATGTTTTTAAAAAATGTTATAATGTTAATAGATTTGTATAAAATTATAATTATGTCGCAACCAGCAGTATCCCGAGTAAGTAAAAACAATATTTTAAAGAATTCAATATAAAAATATTTTTTAAATGTGTCGTCCTTAGTGTCAAAATGTAAGCAAGAGGCAGAAGATGATTCTAATAGAAATAATGGAAGCAAATATTGAATTGGCTAACGAACGTTATATTATATTAATATAATTTTATTAAAACAAATTTAAAAGTGGTTTTACAGTTTCATTAGTTTTCATTAGCCAATAATTAATATTCTTCCTCTACAAGCATATATATTTAACATTGATTAATATTCTCATCTTTATTTAATTCTATTCTATAACAATGTATATAAAAATAAACAAATCTTTAATTTATAAACAACTTTGACAACAAATTGACAAAATATAAACATCAACATTTGCTTAAGTACGTTTTACACTATACAAAGTGAAGTAAAGATTAAACATTTTTGAAACTACATTTTAGGTGGAAAATACTTCAATTTTTCCCACAAAAATTAACATTGTACTTTGGAATAAATATTTAATGAAGTTTTGTGACTAAGATGTGTAGTGACACCCTGAAAGTAGGACTAGGTTATAAAAATAACCGGTAAGTACCTACAGATGTCTTAAATTTAGCTTTTTTAGTTAATTTTGAAAACTGAATTTTCTCAATTTAACATGGTGTAAACGCACATAATATGTATTTGACAGCGCAACTTCAGCCACCCGCCACACTACAATAATATTTCCTTAGGAATTAATTCCTTGCCTGCCGGAAAAAACTTTTGGGAAATAGGAACAAAAAATCAGGAAAAATATTTCGAGGAGATTTCTAATTCCTAATTCCCTGGGAATTACCGGAATAGGGCCACAGGATGTAGTTTAACAATGCGTCCGAGCGACCAAATTTGTGGAGGTAGATTATCTTCAGCGACTATGACCAAATTTCCAACTTTAACATTTGCAGTGGCTTCTGACCGTTTATATCGTCTTTGTAGAGATGTTATGTATTCGGACGAGCACCTTTTCCAAAAATATTGTTCTATCGCTGCGATCCTGTGAAATTTTTTGATAGAAAAAACATTAGTATCTGATATATACTTTTCACGTAAAGAATTTAATGGTTCCCCAATTAGAAAGTGACCAGGAGTGAGAGGTTGCTCATCGCTGCGATCAGAGTATAGTGGAGATATTGGACGGGAATTAAGGATAGCTTCGACTTGCGCTACGAGAGTAGCGAGTTCATCATATACAAAGTTGACATTGCACAAAGCTCTAGTCAAATGATGCTTTGCCGACTTGACGGCTGATTCCCAGATTCCTCCAAAGTGGGGAGCCTGCGGAGGAATGTGATGAGATGACACCAACTGCCGATGGTACCTTGTGTCTGATGATTGTAGAATTCATTTTTGAGTTCGCTAAGCACCGAACGAGCTCCGACGAAGTTTGTCGCGTTATCGCAATATAAACGATTGCAAAGGCCACGTCTGGCGACGAAACGTTTTAGAGCAGCGATGAAAGCGTCTGACGAAAGCGATGATACTACTTCTAAATGAACGGCGTGAGTAGAAAAACATACGAAAACGGCGATGTAAGACTTATACAGGCGCTTGCCGCGCACGCCAAGCGAAGTCATTAGCGGCCCGCAGAAGTCGATACCCGATATATGGAACGGTCGATTAATGCGCGATCGATCTGCCGGTATGTCACCCATGATTTGATTGATAAGTTTGGGTTTACATCGAAAACACCTGATGCAAACTTTGACGACGCTATTTACAACTGATTTGCCATTGATGATCCAAAATTTCTGTCTAACTATAGCTAGCAGCGCTTGCGGACCAGCGTGAAGATTTTCTAAGTGCAAATGGTTTACTAATTGTTTGACAAACGGATGACCCTTTGGCAGTAAAATTGGATGCCTGGTTACATACCAAATCTTTGCTTGGTCTATACGACCACCAACTCGCAATAATTCGATATTTTCGTCAGCAACCAAAATAGGATTTAGCGATTTAATAGAGCTTTTCGACGATACATAGTTATTTTTTTCGAATGCTTGAAATTTCGCTTGCAAAATACTCTGTTTGTAAAATTTGAATGATTTTAATAACGCATATTCACGCTGTGCTGGAGTTAATGTTGATGAACTAGTATGAATATGCGATTCGGATGTTTTGCAAGTAGAAGGGTTTGCTCGAAGAGTTTGAATAAATTTTATAATAAACCCAAATATTGTGATTATTTTATTGTAGCTACTAAATTTTGCAATAACTTGTAGAAGAGAATTGTCACCTAATTTTTTAGATACGAAAGCTGACATGTACTTTGAGCGTATTTCAGGAATATTGTTATTAGAAACTTTCTCCTTTATAGACGGCCAATATTCTTCAGATTTGTACAAAAATGATGGGCCTGTGAACCAATTTGAATTTATCAACTCCTGAACTGTAGCACCTCTAGATAAAATATCAGCTGCATTCGACGACGAGTTTACATGCCTCCATTTTAAATTATGAGTTAATTCTTGGATTTGGGAGACACGATTTGCAACAAATATGTTCAGGGTTGATGAGTGACATGTCAGCCATGATAAAACAATTTTGAGTCGCTCCATAGTATAATATTATCAACATTCATTATATATTTCTGAACCTTTTTCATCAAATTTGCCAACAATAATGCAGCGCATAATTCAAGTCGTGGTATAGTTTGACATTTTGACTGGGCTACTCTAGATTTAGATGTGAGAAGGTTTACTGAAATTTCACCATTATTGCCAACACATCTCACATATATGCAACATCCATAGGCAAGACTACTAGCATCAGCACAACCGTGCAGATCTATAATAGAAGGTTTAGACTGACAAAGTATATAACGAGGAACATGAACATTATTTAATAATGGCAGCTCTGACTTGAAATGCGACCAATCAGCATGCAAGTGCATAGGCAGTGATTCATCCCAATCTAATTTCAAAAGCCAAAGACTTGGCATGAATATTTTTGCTCGTACAATAATAGGTTTAACAATTCCTATTGGATCGAACAATTTAGCGAGATCGGAAAGCACAGTACGTTTTGTTATTGGGGCACTGTTAGTGTGAAGCTCAGAAACAACAAATCTGATTTCATCAGTAGAAGGTTGCCAACAAGTACCTAAAGTTTTAATAAAGGATGTACCATGAATATTAATTAATTTTTCACGATCGTCTTCTGAGATTTTTGACAAGAAATTTAGATTATTAGAATACCATTTTTTCAATTACATTTTTTCAAATAAGATTAACTTCTCGATGTATTGTTTCAATTTCATTTAAGGTTGAAGCACCCGTTATCGGATCATCTACGTAGAAATCTTTTTTAATGATATCTGCACCAACAGTTAAGTTTTCAGAATGAAGACCAGCTAAGTAGGATAGAGCTTGTGTAGCCAAGAATTAAGCAGAAGCTGTTCCATACGTTAACGTTTTTAATCTGTACGTTCGTAAATCCGCGTTAGGATTTTTTCTCCACAGAATACATTGATAAAATGAGTCTTCTTTTTCAATAAAAATTTGTCTATACATTTTGTAAATATCCGCCTTTAATGCATATTTATGGCTACGAAATCTTAACAGTGTAGAAACAAGATCGTCTTGAACTGTAGGTCCGACCAAAAGCACATCGTTCAACGATAAATTGGACGACGTCTTGCAACTACTATCAAAAACAACTCGAATTTTTGTCGACGAAGAGTCTGGCTTGAATACGCAGTTATGCGGGAGATAATATTTAACAAGATGTTGTTTTTCTCTTGGTACTACCACCATATGATCGAGATCTTCATATTCATTTAAAAAAGCAGAGTACTGATCCTTCAAATCAGGCATTTTCAATTTTCTCTCTAAATTATAAAATCGGCGTTTAGCAATGGCGAAGGAATCCCCCAATTTGAGCTTGTTTGATTTGAAAGGTAGCTCAGCAAAAATACGACCCGATGTGGATTGATATGTAGAAGCATCGAAAAAATCTTGACAATATTGCTGTTCTTGTGTTAGTGATGGCGGTTTATCATCAAAATTTTCTATTTTCCAAAAATTTTGAACAATTTCATTGAGCTGCTGATTCAGCTCTACGTTGCACTGAGGCGAATCATCATTTCGAATGGAGGTGAGTGTGGAATAACTATTTGAATTAGGCATATATGATAAATTATATTTGCCGGATACAATCCATCCTAGCAACGTTTTCTGCAACATTGGAAGATGAGGTGCTAATTTTATTTGCCCAATCGACAAAATTTAAAAAAAAACATTCAGCTCCGATCAATTTTTTGCTGCTTATAGAACAAAGGATCAGCAATATTCAAATTGTTTGGAATGTTCCAATTTTCAATAGATAAATTAGTATCTGGCAGAATTCCAGCTTTAGAAGGTAGAACTAAAAATTCTAAATTTTGAGCTGAAGCCTTTATAGGGAGATTGGATGGTTGCAAAAGCAGAATATCGAACTTTAGTCTTTGAATTTCCTATTCCCGAGATATTGGTACATAATTTGGATTTTTTTAATGCGAGCATTTAGATCATAGATTCTGTGATAAAGTTCGATTGTGAACCAGAATCGAGCAAAGCACGAACAGGTTTTAATTCTCCAGCATTATTTTTTATTAGAACAACAGCAGTGGCTAAAATGATGCTGTCGCTATCAGAGGATTCAACGATGGAGTTCTGATACGAAGAACTTAAGTACGACGAGGATTCACCTGCATCACCGAGATTTGATGATCTTTTATCCGACGAAGTTCGCTTTGAAAAGCGATGAAGCAGGGAATGATGTGGCGACGACAAATTTTGCATTTGGAAGCTGAACATTTTTTTACAGAAAGACCCTTCGGCAAACAGTTGATGCAGAGTCCCAATTCCTTTGCCTTAGCAAATCGATCCATAACCGGTAACTCAGAAAATTTAGAGCACTTGTATGGTTCTTACCATTACAAAATGTGCAATGCGAATTTTTTTCCTGATATGCAGTAAAAGCTGTTGAACTTTGCGTACGAGAGTAGGTTGGTGATTTTTGTTGTAAATTTAATGCTATGACTACCTTGTCCAGATTTCGTTTCTCGACATTCTAGAAATTGGCAGCGTTTACTGAGAACTACTGCACAATCGCTCCACTTGAAGAGCTCTGAAAAATTTAACGAATCTTCCCACTTAGCCTGAGAATCTGAATCTAGTTTACCCAAAACAACATGGATTATCATAGCGTTACAAATATCAGTTTCATTGCCAATTGATTTCATGGAGCTAAATATGGTATTTACATTGTCGACAAGGCTTCTTAATTGAGAAAAAGAAATTTTAGAAATTTTTGGCAAATTAAATAATTCAGAGATTAATTCTTGAAACATCAAAGTTTTATTGTTGAAACGATCATCCAAATGTTTCAGAATTTTTTCATAATTTTCTTCTATTATTTGAAACTCTCTAACAGCATGCTTAGCGCTACCACCTAACGAATTTACTAAAATATTGCACTTTTCAATATTATCATAATGCATATTACTGTGAATGGATTTCTTTAAAATACGCATATAAAATTAGGATAATCAGAATACTTTCCACTGAATTGTGGCAATTTTATTTTGTGTAGTGGAGCTGAAACGTATTGTATTACCACACTACGTTCTAATTCAGTCAATTGACTATCTTTACGCCTTTCAGTTATTAGTGTTAAAATGGCGGATTTGGATGAAATGTACAACTCTTCATAATTGGCGCGGGTAGCAGAATCATCGATAGAACTCAAATTTTCAAATGATTGCTGCCAAACAAGAAGGTGTTTGAAATAGGATTCTAAAATACCTAAGCGATATTCTAAATCATTAAGAGTTAATGTTGAACCCTTCGAGTCAATTGTGTTTCATCGATAGAACTCAAATTTTCAAATGATTGCTGCCAAACAAGAAGGTGTTTGAAATAGGATTCTAAAATACCTAAGCGATATTCTAAATCATTAAGAGTTAATGTTGAACCCTTCGAGTCAATTGTGTTTTTTATTCGAGTTATAGATGCCTTCTTTGTGCTGCGCTGAGATTTAATTTCGTCTAATTTTTCAGCCATGATAATATACTAAATTTTCGCTGTATGTGTTTAGAATCGACAATGTAAATTTAAAGTGATTTAAATATAATTAATTTGTATAATTAATTTTATTTATTAACTGCAAACAATCAATAAGTGTTATATATTCAATCTTTTAATACGATAATTGTTCCTTGAAGCAACGATAAATTTCCGAAATTTCATAAAATACTATTGCGACGAAATGAAAATGCTAATAAGTCATTAAAGTACTCACGCGACGACAAGTGAGTTTCTAATAACTCGAATGAGTATTCGGGCGACGATACGTTGTATGCAAGAACAATAGATTTGAAACTATATAACAAATTGGAGATGCGTTTGTGTTGATATATATGAATATAATTTATATATAAAAATGAACAAAAAATTGGTATATGTTATATATATTTGATATAATATGATTTCATACAATATATATTAATATGTGGTATGTATGCATTTGAATTGATGAATATTAATTATCAAAACTATATAAATCATTTATGTGATTGCTTTCAAATTTTCAATTAATTGCAAATTTATATTAAATTTATTCTTCACTTTAAATTTTACTAATTTTTTAAGTATTTTTAAATTCAAATATTTATTTTTTGATAATAATTTCTTTTAGAAATCTGTACCGCTGGTATTCTTTATGTATATGAATATTTCTATATATTCGTATGTGCGTACATATATAATTTTATTTCCAGCACCACATGTATAATATATATAAAATTTACCTTGATGTCTTGACAAACCAAAGCATAACTTGATGCTAATGCGGAATGAATGATTTCCAACGATGTATAGAATGATGCACTTTATTGTCTTTTATTTATTAAAAACGCGAAATTATTCAATTTACGAAAAACTTTATAATAAATTACCAAATTTTGCGAACAAATATCAAGTCGGGGTCACCAAAATGTACAATATTTAATTTAATATTGTGATTCAATAGAAATAAATAATTAAATTTACCAATTCTTGTTGTACAACATTTTTTTTATTGGTAAGTTCAAAGAATGTAATTTAATTGATTTCACAAAATTGTTTTATCATTAAATTCACAACAAATTATTAATTTATTTAATTAGTTTATTCAATTTATTTTATTTAATTTTAACACTAAATCACAAATTTTATTAAATGAAAATTAGGCAAAACTACTAAAAATTTACTTTAACAAAAAAAAAAAACTGCTAACTAGGGGGAGTAGATAACTCGTAGTATGTTTAACAGCGATTTATGTACACACGTTTTTTGTAATTAACATTACCTTTGTTACAAACAGTGCCTTGTTCAAAATTGCTCATTTTTATTATTTATTGATTTAAAAATTAATAATTTTATATTTTTATTTCTTTAATAATAAATAATATCATTAAAATAACTATAAAATAACTATACGACTCCAACCTGTATACAAAATTTCATTAAAATTGGATAATATTTACCCTATGATCTAGAACATATGAAATATTAATCGGAAATTTTAACATGGACCCCCTCAGACTAGTAACTTTTTCCTTAGTCTACACATGCGTAATCACGAATCCAACTTGTGTACAAAATTTCATTGAATTTGGATAACCCTATGATCTAGAACATATGAAATATTAATCGGAAATTTTAACATGGACCCCCTCAGACTAGTAACTTTTTCCTTAGTCTACACATACGTAATCACGAATCCAACCTATGTACCAAATTTTATTGAAAACTGATAATAATTACTATATGGTGTAGAACATAGGAAATATTCTTTGGAAACTAAGTTGCTCATATATTAGTTTCAGATGAACTGATACAAATTTTTGGAGCAATAAGTAGGTAACAAAGTCAACCTATGTTTGAAATATAATTGTAATTGGGTGCCAATTACTGTATGATGTAGATGTAGAGTATTGAACTTATGAAATATAATTGGAAATTTTAACATGGACCCACTGAATTACCAACTTTAAACTTTGCAGACAGTAGCTTTATAAGGAAGGTACTATGTGTGTCAAATTTCATTCAAATCAGATAATAAATACCATATGCTCTAGAGCATATGAAATTTTAATCGGAAATTTTAGTAAGGACCCCCGGTATTAACTTCTATCATGGCCACCGCATGCATAATCAGAAGGTCTACATGTGTACCAAATTTCATTCAAATCAGATAATAATTACATGCGATAAAACACGTAATTATATAAAATTCGGAAACTAAAACCATTTTCTAGGAACTTCCTGAAGGTCTCCAAATTTCAGGAGAGTCAACTAGATCAAAAAATTAGCCTATATATATAAAATATCTTTGAAATCGGTTAACAATTACTATATGCTGTAGAACATATGAAAAAAAAAATTAAAAATGAAATCGAAAATTTAACATGGACCCCCGAATCCTACTAACCTGTAATTTGGTCAACCTATGCAGAATCACGAACTCAACCTGTGTACCAAATTTCATTGAAATCGGATAATAATTACACGCTTTAGAACATAAAGGAAATATTCTTCGGAAACTAAGTGGCTCATATATTAGTTTTCCATACTTACTTAACCTACCGTACTTAATTTATGGAGTATCAACGAGATAACTAAATAAAACTGTGTATGCACAGTGTATGAAACTGTGTATCATTAAAATTGGGTGAAAGGTACTGTAGATATAGAGAGTTGAACTTATGAAAAGTAATTACGGATTTTTACATGGACCCACTGAAGTATCGACTTTAAATTTTACAGGCGCCAAGTACATACGGAAACTATCATATGTACCAAAATTTATGCTAATTAGATAATAATTACTATATGCTCTAGCTAGAGCATACGAAATTTTAATCGGAAATTTTACCATGGACCCCCTGAAGTTACAGACCTGTATCTAGGTAGGCTAGTGGACAATCATGATACCAACCTAGGTTTTAAATTTCATCCAAATCTGAGACATGAATTTTTTTTGACATTTTTCCGTAGAACAAAAACACATAGGTTCCCACATAAATGGGGAAATCTAACATGGTCCCACTGAAAGGATCGATCTCATCTTGTAAAGGCACCGGGGTTAAGTCTGTTAGAGCCTGTGTGCCAAATTTCATTAAAATCGGACGAGCGGTTCTAGGAGATGTTGCTGCGCACATAAAAAGCGTACGCGTACGTATACGCGTCCCCTGCACTTTTTTTTTGCATTTTCGGACTCCCCGACCTCGGAAACGTGTAAAAAAAAAATTTGAGCGAACTTTTTTTTTCAAACATCCAACCCATCACCAGACTTCATAGTATTTCATACTACTCGTAATATCGCTAATAAAATCATCCGACAATTGACTTAATTCTTGGACTTGTAAATCGAGAATAAAAAATAACTCAAGGAGAAAGTACGAGTCAATTAAATAAACTATAAAATTTTCAATAAAGAGATAATTAAATATTAAACTAATTAAATATTAAGGCTGCGATTGTCAGATAATTTTATTAGCGAATGATATACATCTCTGATGATATTAATTATAAAAGAAATTATGCATTATGATAAATTAATTAGAGAGAATTTATTGACCAATAAATTAACCACCTATATTATTATTTCCTTTATTATTATTTCCCTTTAGTGTTACTGCTAAGTGCCCTAAGTTATAAATTTCCTAACAGTACTAAAATTTTAATGCTGTAACCGGAAATTTTGTTGAATCTTCCTGTTGCGTAATCCTTATGTGTCCTAATATTATCCTTATGTTTCTTGATGTTTTATCTTATATATTTGTTATCACCATACACTTCAGTATTATTTGAGAGTAAATAAAATATTTAAAATTGTTATGGTGGACACTGATTTTTGTTTATAAATATTAGTTAATTGTAGATTATGGTTAATATTTATCACAACACCAAAAATAACATTTACTAAGAATTAACTTATGAATTTTCTGATTTTGAATACATTAAATATCACTATTTAAATACATTAAATTTATTACTTATTAAAATTAAATTTTACTAATATTATTTATTGCCGCCGCCGAATAAATTAATATTGACGTTTTGAAAACCATATGGTCAGAACAATGCATTAGAAAAAATACTGGAATGAAAGAATTTTAGTTTTGTAAATTTTTACAAAATTAATTATTCCAGTAAAAAGAAACGCTGTTATTGTTCTGTATATGTTATTTAAAGTTAACAGTCTGTAAAATGTAGCGTGTAGGTAATGTAGTTTAATGTTAGTTATATTTATTAATTATGAATTTTGGGTGTATGTGAAAATTCAAAATTGGTAATACTGAAGGAAATTATAAAAATAGGAAATTTAGAAATTTGAAGGAGGAAAAAAGGTTAAAGGTGGTGTGATTTAGGGGATAGTTAGAAATGAGATGTTGAAAAGGGGAATTGAATTTTGGTATCGATAGAGTGTAGAAGTTCTGTTAAGAACTTAAAATGAAGTTAAGAAAAATAATTTAATAGTTAGTTAGTTTTTTTTAACTTAAATTTAATTTTTAAATTGAAATAAAATATTATCATTATTAGTAAAATAAATTGATTATAAAAATCAGTTGAACAATATAAAATTTAAAAATAAAAATATAGTGCTGGAACAATACAAACTTAAATTTAATTAAAAGCATTTGATGGTATCCGAGCCATACAAAAACAATTAAAAAGTGTACATAGTATTATTATTATTAACTAATTAAATCTAATTTAATTAGTTCACCAACAAAAATAAAAAAATAAAAAAAAAATATGATGATTAGTAATTGTATAATAGAATAAAACTAAAATTATACAATACTAATACCTAAAAAAAAATTAAAACATCGAGCTTAGCGTGAATTATTTAAAAATGCAAAGCTAAATTAAAATTATATTCTGATCACGATGAGATGACGCAACACCAGAAAGAGTTTTTTTTGTATTAAATTTTTTTTGTAAAGTAAATTTGTACACCATAATAATATATAAATTCTATTAGCAATCCTGTTGCAACTGGACCAGCTCAAACCAGGTAATTTATTTATTATGGTATTTTCATTTAAATTAGATTTTTTTTTCGTAACGTAGCATATATTTTTTGGTACAGTAGAGTAAAGTTTTTTTTTGTTAAAGTAAATTTTTTTTAATTATTTTGTCATTGAAATTACCTTTTTTTTGTTAATTTTTTTTTGTCTTTATAATTACATAAATAAAAATATTATATATTAAATAAAATAACATTTATTATAATTTCTATAATTATTTATTTATCTTAACATACTCCTTCATGTCAAAAATTTTAAAACATTTACCACCTAAATTGATATAGATAATGATTGGATAAATCATTTAAGAAGGATGCCAATCTCACATACACACGCACACCCTTCGTCGTCATTAGTTGATTGTGTTTTTTTTGTTATATATTTATGATGTTATGTTTGTAATATAAAAATCATGTTGGTATTACTCAAGCCCACGCCCAACCTAGAGCTTAAAGCCCAGCTGAGAAGGAGGAACAGAGTAATACCATGTTATCAAAGGTTTGGTGAAGTTCCGTCGCGGTTGGTGATCGAACTTGGCGCCCAATTTTAAGAAAAATAAATAAATCACCAAACTTTTACAAATCCTCCCTTACAAATATTGTACCACCAAAACCATTTAAATTGGGGAGTTACATAAATGGCGCCCAACGTGGGGCAGTCAAAACAGTCAAAGCAATAAAACAAATTAAATTGATTGTCGAACTAAAATTTAAATATTTAAAAGAAATTTCTCATATTTGTTAAATGATAATTATTTTTATTTAGATGGTAATTAGTGTGGTTTAAGTATGATTTATACTTTAGGTTGTCCTAAAATATAATCCTTAAACGTAGAAAATGGAAAACTTAGATATAAAGTAAAGGTTGTCCTTTACTGAGTTCCTTTTCCAAGTGTTTTTTATTTTAGTGCCAGTTAGAATTTGTGCGATTGATTGTTCAACCACTATCCTGGTGACTTAGTGTTAAATGTTATTGTTAGACAAATATGAGATTATGTTTTTTTTGTTCGAACGAAAATGTGAGTGTGTGTGGGAAAAGTGATGGCGTACTTTAAGTTAAACAAAAGAATTTATCCAATCATCAAATTGATATTTTATGAAATTTCTATTAAAAATAGTAATAGAAATAAAATTATAAAATAATATAAATATATCTTTAAGGCCCATTTGCTGAATCGCATCATAAATCTACATCTTAGTTATGTTGAACATACAATTTAAGATTAGGTTAAGTTATTTCCCTTTGCACCATAAAATTTGTGTCTATCATAGTAAAGTTTTAGCAAAGACACAAAAAAATGTAACACAGCCAACTTCAATTCCTAAATCATCAAAATATTTTTTTTTTTTTTGTTAATATCATAAATTTCAAAATTCAAAGTAGTTTTTTTGTTTTAATTCTGGTCATTATTGTGTTAAAATTGGATATTGAAATTAAAAGTTAGATTATACAATAGTAAAATATTAAAATATGGCAGATAAAAAAAGGAATAGGTGCCCTAATTTATAGATTTAATCTATAAAGTAATAGATTTTGTAAGACGGAATCTTTTGTAAAAAAAAAGTTCATCAAAATTTTCGAAGTATTCATTTCGATTATATATCTACCTAGGAATTCCTACTTCTAATAATTCTAATATTTCTACATCGTCTTCTAACAAATCCGGAAGTTCGAACTCCATAATAATAAAATATTTTTTTGGCTTTTCAATTTTTTTTAAACTTTTTTTGTTGTTTCCTTATATTCTTCAATCAAAATTGCCAGAAAAATAATAATTTTTACATTTACTATGTCATTACTATGTCACTTCAACTTCAACATAACCTATAAGCACATCATAAATTACTTATGATCTACTACATCCTCCACTTAAGTTATGTGGAACTTAACGAGATTTATGTTCTACTTTTACGTTGGTGCAAACCGGTAAGCATAACTTACATTTAAGTTGAACATAAATAGTTATGATGCGATTCAGCAAATGGGCCTAAATTAAATAAATATTTTTTTGGGTTGAAGATTCTCATCAATGATCAGAGTAAAACAAACATTAAAATAAATTACACATCGCAAATTTTATAAATAAATTGAATATATTTTGGGTGATTTAAATAATAGTAATACAAATACACATTTCAACAAAAGAAATCTTAATTAATTTGAAAAAATTAAATTGTGATTAAAATTATTTTTTTATGAATTGAATTAATTTTCGGTTTTGATTTTGAAGTTTTGATTAGATTAGTTTGATATATACATATATATATATTATATTAGATAAAAATATATTTATTAGATATTAGTTTTATTGATTATATTTTTGTGGGTTGGGATAGATTTAGATTTAGTTTAATTATAAATATATATTATTAGCATTATTTTTTTTAAATATAGTTTTTTTTATAATAAATATGGTTAATTATGGAGCCAAATTATTTAAATAATTCGCGTGAAAATAATATGTATAGGACAGAATATCGTCAAGAAAATATACCAAATCCTGTTCCAAAATGGCAAATTAGATTTGATGGCACAAATAAAAGTATTTCCATCGAAAGATTTCAGATTTAAGCTGAAAATTATCCAATTAATAAATTGGTATATTCAATAACCATTTATTAATTGGTAAAGCTGAAAAATGGTTTTGGATATATTTAGAGAAACATGATTCTGAAATTTTAACATGGCAAAAATTGAAAGCTGATTTAAAAGCTGAATTTGAGGAACAAGAGACTGATTTAGAAATTAGACATATTATAGAATCGAGAAAACAAAGGGTTAAGGAAAAATTTGGAGATTTTAGATTAGAAATTGAGGAATTAAATTTGAGATTGAAAAATAAAATGTCTGAAAATGAATTATTATTAAGATTGCAAGCTAATATGTTGCCAGAGCTTAGGGAAAAATTGTTAATGTTGAATGTAGATAATGTATCTGAGTTAGATAAGATATGTAGAAAGTTTGAAAAACTTTGGTCGGAAATTGGAGAACCAATTTTTAATAGTTCGCGTGTACATCGTCCTCGTCATAATATTTATGAATTAAACCATGGTAGTGTAAGTTCACCTTTAAATATTAATAATAATTTAGTGGATCCTGGTAAAGCTGAAATTTCGATGATCCAACATAATAATAGATATGAACCTAAAATAAATAATGAATATATTAAATGTTTTAAATGTGATGATTTAGGTCATACTTACCGTGATTGTCCTTTAAAAGAATTTCGTTTATTTTGTTATAATTGTGGGTTGAAAAATACCACAATTCGTTCGTGTCCTAGTTGTAATCGGGGAAACTCATTATCGGTCAGAGATACGAGGGGTCGACTCCAACCGAGAAATTTCGTACAAACTCCTCAAATATTAAAAAGACCAAATCAAGTATCTTTCGCTACTCAAACCGAGCATTAATTTCTAAAAATAAAAATAAAATTAAGATAAGAAATAAAAATTATTTTAAAAACAGAAAAAACGAATTTAAAATGATTAATAAAACGGAATTTAATACTTTAGAAGATGGTCGTTTAGCGGCTAAAATTAAAATTAAAAATAAAATTTTATTTGGTTTAATATATAGTGGAGCTGGAATTAGTTGTTTAGGTGAATTAGGTTTAGAATTATTAAATGAATTAAATATATCATATTTTCCGATTAAATCAAGTTCGTGTACTGCAGATGGTGCTGTACAAGAAATTATTGGTTTTGTTTATTTAAATGTTATTTATAATGATGTTGAAAAAAATATTAAATTTTATATAATTCCTTCTATAAAAAGAAAAATAATTTTAGGAATGAATTTTTGGAGAGCATTTAGTATTATACCCGCTCAAATTTATGAATTAGAAAAAGATAATACAAATAAAACATTAGATAATATACATAATTCAACAATAGATCAGAAAAATTAATTAGAGGAAGTGAAAAGTATGTTTTTAGCGTATTCAGAGAAAGGTTTAGGTAGAACAAACGCCATTAAACATCATATTGAGTTAAATTCTGAAATTCCAATTAAAGCGAAATGTTGGGCATATTCGCCATATAAATTAAAAATTTTAAATAAAGAAATTGATAAAATGTTAGAGCAAAATATTATTGAACCAAGTAAAAGTTCATGGTCTTCACCATTAGTTTTAATTGAAAAACAAAATAAAGAGGTTAGAGTGTGTTTGGATAGTAGGGAAGTTAATAAAATTACCAAAAAGGATGCCTACCTTATGCCAAATATTAGTACAATTTTAGGTAGAATAAAGAATTCTAAATATATCAGTAGTTTAGATTTAAAATCAGCATTTTGGCAAATAGAACTAGACAAAGATTCTAGAGATAAAACCGCATTTGTTGTTCCGGGTAGAAATCTTTTTCAATTCCAAGTGAGGCCTTTTGGTTTGACTAATGCACCTAAAACATTATGTAGATTAATGGACAAAATAATTCCATTTGAATTAAAAGAAGACGTTACCGTTTATTTAGACGATTTACTAATTATATCGAAAGATTTTAGTACGCATATGAAAACATTAAAAGCGGTTGCAAAATGTTTACATGATGCAAATTTGTCAATTAATCTAGATAAAAGTCGATTTTGTCAAAATCAAACGAAATATTTAGGGCATGTAATCTCGGAAGAAGGTATAAAAGTAGATCCGATGAAAGTAGATGCCATAAATAATTTTCCACGTCCAAAGTCGGTCCGTCAGATTCGTCGTTTTCTTGGAATGGTAGGATGGTATAGGTGGATGATTCCTAATTTTGCTAATGTAACTGCACCTATTTCAGATTTATTAGCTAAAAATATTAAAGAGAAATGGACAGATTTAGCTGAAAAAGCATTTAGTGAAATTAAGAAATTATTAACTGAAGCAATATGATGCTAGTCAATATAGTGTAGGTGGTGTTTTGTTTCAAAAAAAAAGGAAGGTAGAGAACATCCTGTAGCATATATGTCGCAAAAATTAAATCCTGCGCAGAAAAATTAAAGTGTTACTCATCGAGAATGTTTAGCTGTTGTCCTTAGTGTTATGAAGTTTCGTCCTTATGTAGAAGGTGCACATTTTGTAGTTATAACAGACCATTCTAGTTTAAAATGGTTAATGAAAACTAAAGATTTGTCAGGAAAATTAGCTAGGTGGAGTTTAAAACTTCAATCTTTTAATCTTACGATTGAACATAGAAAAGGTAAAGATAATATTGTTGCAGATACTTTATCTAGAGGTGATATTGAAACTATAGTATTTAAAATTGACGCATTAGATTTAGAAGATAATGCATTTTTAGATAAAGATTATCTAGACCAAATAGAAATGATAAATAAAAACAAAAATAATTTACCTGATTTAAAAGTTGTAGATAATAAAATTTATAAAAGAGTAGGTTATCGACGTCCTGATAGTGATATTGAATGGTGTTTATGGGTACCGCGTTCGTTGGTTAATAAAATTATTAAAGATGCCCATGATGATCCTGTTTCAGCTCATTTAGGTGTTGAAAAAACAACTGAAAAAATTAAAAGATTTTATTATTGGCCTAGAATGTCAGCTGATATTTCAAATTATGTTACCAACTGTGAAATTTGTAAAACGTGTAAACCTTCTAATCGTTGTCTTCGTCCACCTATGGGTAAACCTAATATTCCTGTACGTCCATGGCAGAAAATATGTGTTGATTTGTTAGGGCCTTACCCAAGATCGTCGAAAGGTAATACTTTTATATTAATTGTATTAGATACCTTTACAAAATTTGTGTTGTTGAAGCCTTTGCATCAGGCAACGGTAGGACCAATCATTTCATTTTTAGAAAATGAAGTTTTTCTGTTGTTTGGTGTTCCAGAAATATTACTGTCTGATAATGGTTCACAATTTGTATCTAAAGAATTTAAAATCGTTTTAGAAACTTATCAGATACGGCAATTTCTTACAGCTCTGTATAGTCCACAAGTAAATCAATCTGAGCGTGTAAATCGTACTTTGTTATCGTCTATTCGTGCTTATTTAAAATCAGCTGCAAATCATAGGAGTTGGGATAAACATTTAGCAGAAATATCATATGCGCTTCATAATGTTATACACGATTCAACAGGTTTTTCACCTTATTATTTAACATTCGGCTATCACATGATATCTCACGGTTCATCGTATGATTTGTTAAAACAGCTTGAATCTTTAAGCGATGGTAATGTTCGTATACAAGATCAAAATGCTAAACGACAAGAAATTCAGGATATGGTGATTAAAAACCTACAAAAAGCACAAAATAAACATGAAAAAATATATAATTTACGTCCAAAAGAAATTAAATACTTACCTGGTCAAATAGTTTATCGACGAAATACTTACCTGGTCAAATAGTTTATCGACGATTGTGGGTCGTTCTTGTTATGATGTTCAAGATGAAGGGAGCAAACTTATAGTTCGAAGACATGCTAACGATTTAAAGCCATAGCTAAAATTTTAATATGTATATAGCTGAAATAAAAATAAATTCTATTAAAAACAAAACAAATATAATTATACATAAAAATAATTTCCTAATTGTTCTGCTTCGTTCTCAACCATTTGTCTGCGTCGAACCAGTTTTTGTAACCGGAAATTTTGTTGAATCTTCCTGTTGCGTAATCCTTAGGTGTCCTAATATTATACTTATGTTTCTTGATGTTTTATCTTATATATTTGTTATCACCATACACTTCAGTATTATTTGAGAGTAAATAAAATATTTAAAATTGTTATGGTAGACACTGATTTTTGTTTATAAATATTAGTTAATTGTAGATTATGGTTAATATTTATCACAACACCAAAAATAACATTTACTAAGAATTAACTTATGAATTTTCTTATTTTCCACTGATTTTGAATACATTAAATATCACTATTTAAATACATTAAATTTATTACTTATTAAAATTAAATTTTACTAATATTATTTATTGCCGCCGCCGAATAAATTAATATTGACGTTTTGAAAACCATATGGTCAGAACAATGCATTAGAAAAAATACTGGAATGAAAGAATTTTAGTTTTGTAAATTTTTACAAAATTAATTATTCCAGTAAAAAGAAACGCTGTTATTGTTCTGTTTATGTTATTTAATGTTAACAGTCTGTAAAATGTAGCGTGTAGGTAATGTAGTTTAATGTTAGTTATATTTATTAATTATGAATTTTGGGTGTAGGTGAAAATTCAAAATAGGTAATACTGAAGGAAATTATAAAAATAGGAAATTTAGAAATTTGAAGGAGGAAAAAAGGTTAAAGGTGGTATGATTTAGGGGATAGTTAGAAATGAGATGTTGAAAAGGGGAATTGAATTTTGGTATCGATAGAGTGTAGAAGTTCTGTTAAGAACTTAAAATGAAGTTAAGAAAAATAATTTAATAGTTAGTTAGTTTTTTTTAACTTAAATTTAATTTTTAAAATGAAATAAAATATTATCATCATTAGTAAAATAAATTTATTATAAAAATCAGTTGAACAATATAAAATTTAAAAATAAAAATATAGTGCTGGAACAATACAAACTTAAATTTAATTAAAAGCATTTGATGGTATCCGAGCCATACAAAAACAATTAAAAAGTGTACATAGTATTATTATTATTAACTAATTAAATCTAATTTAATTAGTTCACCAACAAAAAAAAAAAAAAAAAAAAAAAAATATGATGATTAGTAATTGTATAATAGAATAAAACTAAAATTATACAATACTAATCCCTAAAAAAAATTAAAACATCGAGCTTAGCATGAATTATTTAAAAATGCAAAGCTAAATTAAAATTATATTCTGATCACGATGAGATGACGCAACACCAGGAAAGATTTATCAAGGACAGTTGAAGGAGAAGATCGAGTTTTTTTTGTATTAAATTTTTTTTGTAAAGTAAATTTGTACACCATAATAATATATAAATTCTATTAGCAATCCTGTTGCAACTGGACCAGCTCAAACCAGGTAATTTATTTATTATGGTATTTTCATTTAAATTAGATTTTTTTTTCGTAACGTAGCATATGTTTTTTGGTACAGTAGAGTAAAGTTTTTTTTTGTTAAAGTAAATTTTTTTTAATTATTTTGTCATTGAAATTACCTTTTTTTTTTTAATTTTTTTTGTCTTTATAATTACATAAATAAAAATATTATATATTAAATAAAATAACATTTATTATAATTTCTATAATTATTTATTTATCTTAACATACTCCTTCATGTCCAAAATTTTAAAACATTTACCACCTAAAATGATATAGATAATGATTGGATAAATCATTTAAGAAGGATGCCAATCTCACATACACACACACACGCACACCCTTCGTCGTCATTAGTTGATTGTGTTTTTTTTTGTTATATATTTATGATGTTATGTTTGTAATATAAAAATCATGTTGGTATTACTCAAGCCCACGCCCAACCTAGAGCTTAAAGCCCAGCTGAGAAGGAGGAACAGAGTAATACCATGTTATCAAAGGTTTGGTGAAGTTCCGTCGCGGTTGGTGATCGAACTTGGCGCCCAATTTTAAATAAATCACCAAACTTTTACAAATCCTCCCTTACAAATATTGTACCACCAAAACCATTTAAATTGGGGGTTACAATACTTATAAATTTCTTAACATTATTTAATTCCTATTAGAAATTACACTAGAAAAAAAAAATATATTTCTATCTACATGAAAAATATATGATATATGTATATATATATACATATATATATATGTTACGGTAAATGTACATTACCAGGTAAATGTACATATTTACCGGTAAATGTGTACATTAGCTGCAAGATTTGGCAAATGTACATATAACATACATTTACCGATTATTTAGTAATCATATTTACTTTTACCTAGAGGTAATGTTAAAAGTGTAAAGGAATAAAGTTAATTATTCTAGTACAATTGATTAGGCAATTTTGAAGTTAAGTTCCAAGATCCTCCAACAGATTGAGCCACTTACGCCATAGATAAAATCAATAAATCACTAGCGCAATCTTTTGGATTTGACGAAAACAAAATACTATGTAACCAAAAACCAATTTCTTAATCATTTTTTAAGGTTATATGTTTATTATTTTGTGTTTATGTTTTTAAGCGTAAATTAAATCTCAACAAATTTTTTTGGTCCATTATTAAACAGCAATTATTGTAAATATTACAATTTTAAGTAAGTTTTATTATAGCTCATGATTTACGTAATAATTTTTTAAATATACATATACGTCAATGCTAAATATTGCAGAAATGAATCAACGAGAAGAATTCAACAAACAATTTAATGCGATAATCGCGAGTAGAATATATGACCAAATTTTAAAGGAAGTGGTAAATGCTAAACTAAAAGAACATTTTAAAACACCACTCGATTATCGGCGTTTACAACGCTATTATATTTTAAATATAGGTAAAGAAAAAAACGTTTAATTTTCCCAGTTGGTAATAGCAATGGAAGCACAAGCGTCAAATATTTTGTTACAACAGAAGAACTATTTGATATAATACACAATGCTCATGCAAGTATCGGGCATGGTGGTCGAAATAGGCTCATAAAAGAGTTAAGTAATAAATACAAAAATGTCACAACTGAGGGAATAATGTTGTATTTAAGTTTATGTACAGCTTGCCAACAAAAATCAAAAGGCATAGTAATAAAACCAATAATTTCTAATGAATTGAATTCGCGTTGTCAGGTAGATTTAATTGATTTGCAGACTCAACCCGACAACGAGTTTAAATTTATTTTAAATTACCAGGACCACTTAACAAAATTTGTAATCCTGCGTCCGTTGAAAACAAAAACCGCACTTGAAGTAGCGGAAAACTTGTTGGAAATATTTACTCTTCTAGGAGCTCCGTTAATACTTCACAGTGACAATGGTCGTGAATTTGTTAACAAAATAATTACGGAACTTGCAGATTTATGGGACGGTATTAAAATAGTACATGGGAAACCAAGACATTCCCAAAGTCAAGGTTGTATTGAACGAGCAAACCAGGATGTGCAAAATATGTTATCCACATGGCTGCTCCCAAAAAAGACTACCAAGTGGTCTGTCTACTGGTTTAAAATTTATTCAATTGATGAAGAACCGGTCATACCATGATGGAATAAAACAAACACCTTACGAAGCTTTATTTGGTGTAAAAATGAAATTGGGTCTTAAAACATCATTTTTGCCAGAAGATATAATTACTGAAGTTTATTCAGAGGAAGATTTAACTAATGTAATTGAGTCTACGACATTAAATGAGGTTCTTGAAGAAACCTCTATGGTTCTTCAAGAAATTCCATCTACAATACCTAAAGAAACAACTGCAAACCAATCAAAGACTAGTGAAAATTTATACACTTTTTCTGAAAATATAGAAAATTTAGATATTAAATTATTTGATGCTACTGATTTTGTACCTATATGTGTTAAAGACGTTCCGGATGCAGCACTAGATACATTATTTTCAGGTCCGGAGGAACCTGAAAATAATGTTTCTATATTAGAAAATAACAAATCACTTATTAAAGAAACTAGAACTGCAGCTAAGAAAAACTTAAAAATCCAGGCAACCAAAATGTGTAATATTTCAAATTTGAAATTTCTTCCTGCAAAAGTTGGAGAATGTGTTAAATTACCAATACCAGATGTAGACCGTGGGAAAACTGATCCTCGAAATTTACTGTGTGTAGTAATTGAAATTAAAGACGGGAAATATTATAAATTAGGGACCAAATTTGGACAGCTAAAGCAATATTATACTAGAAATCAGTTTTCAGTGTGTAAGCAGAAATTTTTGTTGATAGATGAAGTTCCTAATCAGTGGCGAGCGGTGACTTTTGCATCTAGGCAAGCAGAAATTATTAAAAAAATAAGATAATACAAATGATTTTTTTTGCATTTATTTATACATAAATTAAATTAATTCTACGATTTTTTGTGCAGATTTTTTTATTATATTATTATAAAAATCTGGTTTAGTTTTAAGTTCTATTAATAAATCCAGTTCTATTGAAAGTAACGTCAATAATGCAAGTCTATCTTATCCTGTAGTATTTCTTGAATACGTTTGCGAGTTGAAAATGATCTCTCGACAGATGAGGTAGTATATGGTGGTATAGCAACTACATTATTTATAAATTTCAGGCAAGTCATCTTTTAATTCATTTTTTTTTAATAATAATACAATAATGTCAATTTTAATAATAATACAATAATGTCAATTTCACACTTTTCCACTTACTTTTGAAATAAAATTATGTACATACTAAAATAAAAAATTAACTTTAAAAAAATTGTAAAATATCAAAACGAAAAAAAAATAGTCAAACAAAAATAGCTTTTTGCGATTTCCAAAAGCAGAAATATTTCTGTTTTCCATAACCAAATTTGTGATATTTAGCTTTCTTATATACTAAATAGCATAACAAACAATCGGTACTTTTCTATTAAAAAAGCAGAAATATTTCTGCTTTTCCATAAACAAATTTATATGATATTTTTAAACTCTCTTATACTCAATTGCATAACAATCGGTAACACAAAATAATCCCACACCAATATAAGCAACAGCAGAGATTTTTCTGCTTGACTTTGCAAAAAAATTCTTGCTGGTACCTTCTTTTGTTGCGCCTAAAAGTATAGCATTTTATAAATAATAATTTGAATACAAAATAATTAGCAAAACTCAAATAAATAATTTCCAAATTTGGAAAATATATATTTTTTTTTTAATTTTAAAATTTAAAATATTTTAGAAATTGTATCAAATATTCGCTGGGCAGCAGAGCTTAGCCTGCTTACTTAGACGGCTCGCCACTGTTCCTAATGTTAAAAAGGCTGTTAGAGAAGTTGTTAGTAAAGAATCGCTCACTGGTGGCCAGGGTTTTAAAGAGTGTAATTGTAGGGGCAAATGCGAATCTAGAAAGTGCAATTGTAAATTAGCTAACGTGTTATGCAATTCTAAATGCCATGGCAGCACCTCTTGTTGTAATAAGAATTAATGTCCAATAAAGATATTTATTTTTCAATATAATAACAATATTTACGTTTCTTATTATTCTATTATAAATATTATTAAATATTAACATTTATATTCCTTACCTTAACAATCTTATTAGGTTATATTTATTAACATATCTATTTTAATTTTAGCATTTCTAATGATTAATTTTTGAACTTAAATTTTTGAACTTCTTTTAATTTTTAAAAATTGTTAACTAACTATAGACGTTAGTTTAAGGATCTAATATAATTTAATATTTGTTTTTGAATGTTTAATATTTATTTATAGATCATATCTTTGGCTTCTCTCCGCAAACCCCGTAAATCCAAAATCCATTATTTTTTTGTATATATGCTATTTAAAGTTTTAAAATCTAGACTCTGGAAAACTTACAACTAAATCCTTTTTTTTTTTTTTTGCAGTATTTTGACAAAGTCAAAGTTTTGGTTATTTTTAAATATTGTTGCTTATGTGCAGACAATTTATTGATATACCAGTTTAAAGGACTTACAGGTTTTTCCTCCTCAATAATAAAAAGGTAAATTAGATTTGAGAGCTTTTCATTACATTTTATTCGAAATATCGAAATAAAAACATAAATTCAATATCCATAAAAAAAATTAAGTGTCCTGAAATTAACTCCATCTATATGTCGAAAAAACAATAATATATTTTTTAGGTAAAATTGGATTTAATATTAATGCGCCGAAGCCGATATGTACTTTTCCCGGTACATTTGCCAATTATTTCTGCATTTTACAAGACCTTGATATAATGTATACATTCACCCGTAAATGTATGTATAAAAAACATTTTCGAAATAGAAACCTTACATTTACCCATTGATGTGCTTTATGTGCACATTTACCGGCGAATGTGTACATTTTGACATTTCGTACTATAACCGTAACATATATATTTTTCAAATGATAAAAATATATATTGGTAAAATTTATTCAAGAAAAAAACGTTTTTTGTTATATGAAAAGTATACAAATGCAAAATATACGAATTATTTAAAAAAAACTTTAATTATATTCAAAAATATTTATAATTTGTCTATTTTTTTGAATAATTAGAGGACTTCTACTGTTAAAAACTCTTTTGGTACAGCTAAATATTTATATTTAAGTTTTTCATTTTTTGAGTTCAAAACTCTTTCTTTGATTTCGAAACCCGCCATTATATATATTAAATTTGTTCGCGAATTTATGATGATTATTTTAATTAACAATAATATTTTTATATTTTATACCGTGGCAATTGTAATTTGCCGTTTATTTTTTTCGTTTAAATATTGTTTTGGTTTATAAAATGTAAAATAAATTACTATTACCAACCCTATAATTATTATTATTAATTGTAAATCGGTATACGACCTTTTTCCGATATCTGCATTGGTGGTCGTACTACTATTATTATTAATAAGTATCTCTTCTTCCTTAGAAGATGACCCACCCATTACAACAACAAAAACCGAAAAATGTCAAAACAATACTAAAAAAAAAAAATTCCTTAGAATCAATTACGCAATTTTATATATATTTTTAAATTATTGAAAACGGATTTAAATTTTCTAATGTTTGTTTGTTTAACAAAAAAAATTGATATCTGTTTACGGCTAATATACTTAGAGTACCAATTTATTTTACAAAGAAACTATCTTATTTTGGTGCAATAATTACATATATTTACTCATAAGTGCTTATTGACCCTTTTCAAAATTCGGACCTAAAATAGACAAAGTATTCATGCCAATTATGTAGTTTGATTGGATTTTATCGAAAGGCTTCGATCGTTCTTCGATTGGATTTTATTTTCCTATTATGCAGTTCGATTAAATCTAATCGAAGGGTGACAGGTAGTTCTGTTAGTACTGCCAAAGTAAATGAGGGATAAAGGGAACTAAGATTGTTTATATCTTAGTTGCCTTAGATATAAACAAGTATATTTTCTAATTTTTTATGTCAAATAAATAAACTAAGTGTTAAATAAACAAAGTGGTTTTGGTAATAATAAAGTAGATTCAATTGATATATGATCTGATTCAAGCGATAGTGAAGAAGAATGTTCCTATCCAAATTATTTTAGAATTTCGTATAACTATTATACGAATTACTAATAAATTTCAATAAAATAAATAATTATGTGGGTAAACTAAATAAAAATTCTAGAAAGCTAATCCAAATATTTTAATTTAAATGATTTATATAATTTAGTTTATTTGTTGCATCTAAATGATGCTTCAATGAAAAAAGTAGGAAAATCAATGAATTATTTTTTAATTACTTCAAAGTAGCTGAAACAGTGACTTTAATTTTTTGAGTGTAAGTTTATCTATAATTTTCAAGTTAATTATATTTCATTTGTTATACTTATATTTTATTTGGATTATAATTTATAAAAAATATTTGGATTATAATTTTTAATAAAACCAAAAAAAAATGCTTAAAATTTTGAAAAAACTACTATTCGATCAAAAAAAATACATCCAAAGAATATTCGATTATTTTTTTGACAGTTCGATAAAATAGAACTGTATAATTGACTAAATTTTATCCAATTGAACTACATAATAGACTACGTTCGATTTTATCGAAACGATTCGATAAAATCGAATCCAATCGAACTACATAATTGGCATGATTATCTTTGGGTTTCTATATGATTTTTTTTCCTTTATCAGAGTGCATTTATACGGGGCACCCTGAATCCAATCGCACAAGGCTACATGTGCGTTAATTTCGGGAGGTGATTGGGCATAACAAAAAACGAAAAAAAAATCGTTCTACTGGGGGCCTCTAAAATGTACCGCTACTGAGATACAGGGGTGATTTTTTTTTATAGTTTTACATAAATGGCAAAATTTCGCAAACTATTTAATCAAGATTCTTAATTTTTTTTTACTCGACAGGTAATTGTCGTAGCTTTATTTTGGTGGCTTTTGTTTATCTCTATATGTTCATATTGTATTTTTTTTATGTATTTATTTATTTTTCCCTAACTTATTACATATTTATGTTGATATATTTATATTTTCTTTAGAAATTTTGAATAAAAAAAAAATTATTTACTACATATATAGCTTTGAATTTATATTTGAGTTATATAAATGTGTATAAATATATATATTTTAATTCCTTTTTTTATTTTAATTTTTTTTCTTATTTAAACATGTATATAATTTTAAATATTTTTTTTATATATAAATATATAACTTTGACTTTGTAGTTACATATTTTTTTTATTTGAAAATGTATATAATTTTATTTTTTTTTTTAATGTTTGAAAATGTTATTTAGTTATACATTTTTTTTTATTTGGAAATGCTGTTTATCGCAGAAACTCTGGTATGTTGTCAAAACATCGCTGGAACATATTATCTAAAGTGGTCTTGTGATTAATTTTGCTGTGTCGCTTTCTCTCCTGCTCAGCCCACTGTTTTTCTTTCTTCAGCTTTTGAAAGTAAGCTCGTTCCTCCGGCTTCACTGTTAATCTTTGGATCCGTTTCAACTCCCCCATTTCTTGTCTGGATTTAGCTGCCTTTCCTCCACGCTTCTTTATTTTTGGTGTCTCGATGGTATCTTGGCTGAGTAACGGTTTCTGTAGTCGCCGACAATATTCTTCTATTAGGATCGGTCGTGGGCGAGCTTGTTTATTGTCCTCCAATGCCCTCTTTGACTCTGGATTGTTGATGTTAAGCTGATTATTTTGATGCTACTTTTTCTGCGTCTCCTGGCAGGATCGCCATGTAATGTTGGGTGGTGTTTGGTTGAGTTGTTCCATCCAACGGTGGTCCAGGTGCAGCAATGATAAATTATATATGTATATATTACTGTTATAGCATATATATATATATATATATATATATATATATATATATATATATATATATATACATATGTATATGGTGATAGTGATAGTGAGCTAAACTATATGAAATAGTTCCTACTCCAGAACCTTAGCACTTGTAGGCTGCTGGTTGCAAATAAGTATTTCAATATTAATAATGCATAGGTCGATACCCGAAATATTTTGACTATTGCAAGTGCATATAGAATATATGCATACCTAATATATGCACGTGCTGCAATCTTGGTAAGGATATAGACACACACAAGTGTATGTGTTTATCTTTAGGGTTTCGTATGCTCATAATTATATTCATAATTATATTTTGTAAACAAAATATAATCCTGTCCTACACTAAACATATGTTGAATATTTTTCATTATATGTTTAGCGGCATACGTCACACCAGGCTCGTTCATCGCAAGCAATTCATCACAAGTAATTCATCGCGGTAGAAATTCATCGTGGCAGCAATTCATCGCGGTATAGCAATTCATCGTGGTAGAAATACATCTCATTTTTTCGAATAAAATTTTAAAAACAATAGTTAGCTTTGCTAAGAAAATAAAAAAAAGTGATAAAAATTTTATTTTGATAAAAATTCTTTTTTGTTTCGAAATTTAAAAAATCTTATACAATTTCATTGTTTTATGTTTGAGTATTCAATATTTATTTATAGTTATGATTGTGTGAGAATTACGAAAAATATAATACATCACATAGATTATTTGCGTGAAACGACAGCGCCGGCGCTCCCATAGAACAGTATGCACAGTCTGCCGGGGAGCTAAAATTTAAGAAATTTAGAGGGCGCCAAAATAAAATATTTTTTTTCATTTATCAAAAAAAAAATTTTGTCAACTTTTTTTTCATTTATCAAAAAAAAATTTAAACAAATTTTTCGTACAAGAATTTTTTATTTAAACACAAAATTAAATTTGTGTGCCTACTATTTGTATTTACATTGTATAAAAATTTTGCTCTGTACACAGTAACAAATAGGCGTATGAGAACGAAAAAATAGTATTCAATATTATATTATAGTATATAAAACTATATTTTTCACTGTGTAAAAATATAAGAAATTCTACATTATACATAATAAATGATTATGATTATCGTTGTGTTGTGTGTTATATACTACATGTAATATCGCCTCACCTTACCATTACCACCCCACCACACCATTAGAAGAAACCTATGGAGAAAAATATTCTTAAAAAAATGATTACTTCGGGCTTCGGGTTAGTCGTCGTCGTACTCTATTTTTCTATTACGTACTATTGTTGTATGTATTGATATCAATGGCTGGCTGAGAACTTTTTGGGTATACGTTACGTATACTGAAACAAAACAAACGAAAATACGATAAATACAATTTTTTTTTACCATATAAGAAATGAAAGGGGGTGCGGTGCTATCCATATATTTCCATAACGCACAGCGCTAAATTTTTCTTTATATTAAAAACTTTTTTTCGATATTCGACCACAAGTTTTCAATATTTTTCTTTGCTTGTGGCTGTGTATTTATTTAACGTATGTATATTAATGATTATGATATGAATGAAATGAATGTATTTTGTTGTACATATGTATTTTCGATTTTTTTGTTTTTGTTGCATATGTATTTTCGCACTTGCAAAATGCACGTGCAGTACAATGTAATGTGTTTTTTTTCATATAATAATAGTAAAAAGAAAATTGTTTGTAATTTTAGTTTATCAAGAACTTTAAGTGGTGCAAGTGGAAATTTATGTGTTTTTTTGTTGTTGAAAAGTTATTATAAATTAATATTTTTGAATATAAATTTTTGATTTGTAATTAAATAATTATTAATTTTTTTAATTTTGAACTTTGAACTGTTTGTATCGTGTTTGTTGCTGTTTTTTTTTGTTTTTTAAAATTGATTTAATATAAAATTACAAACATTTATTTTATTTTAAATTTTTTTTATTTCATATATAAATAATATTTGTTTTTTGGTTTCTTTTCCAACGAAAATTGTTATATAAAATTTAAATTTTATTATTAATATTAAATACGAGTACATATAGTAATTTTTTTTAAATATAATGTCACCAAAGCGAAAATTGTCTGGTCACGCTTACAGACAAAAAAGAAAGCAAATTTTGGTTTCCGTCAAAAAACAACAAAATGCTATGCATAAGTTCTTTGGTGTCGAAAACACACAGCAACAAACAGTTACCAACCAAATCAACATTTCCAATGACATTGAAAGTATCAATGTTATTGATGATACAGCACCACAAAATAATCAATCCAAGTTGTGATGAAGTCACATCTGTGTTAGGCAGTTCTGGGGCTGGAGTTCCACTTTCTGAAACGATTAGTTTAGAAATAGATTTGGATGATCCGGCAGTCTGGCAATTTAATAACAAACATTTTACAAAGCTTTTGTCAAATGGCGAAAAAATTGTAAGATCGTGGTTAGTATATTCAGTTTCATATGATTCCATTTTTTGTTTTTGTTGTAAATTATTTAGGAAAGATTCTCAAATTGCAATAGTAGTATAGGATTTAGAAATTGGAATCATATAGTACAGGTTCTTAAAGAACATGAACAGGGGTCCGTTCACGTAGACAATTTCCAAAAATGGAGGGAATTTGAATTAAGACTTTTAAAAAATTCCACAATTGATTGCACTCTTCAAATACATTGTCTAAAGAAGTTCAACATTGGAGAAATGTGTTGCAACGACTTATTATTATTGTAAAATTTCTATCAGTACAATCTTTGGCATTCAGGGGTGGGTCAGACGGGTTATACGACAGAAATAATGGTAATTTTCTAAAATTAGTTGAAGCTATAGCTGAATTTGACATTGTTCTTTCAGAACACCTACGACGTATAACTGACAATGAGACGCACAACAAATATTTGCATAAAGACATTCAGAATGAGCTTATTTCAATCGTGTCTAAAGTTATTCAAAACAAAATCAATATTACCATTGATCAGGCTATTCAATCAGTGCGCGAACGATTTGACCAAATTTCGGAACACAATAATATTTTCACATTTTTGCATAATATTTCTGTGGTTTCATTAAATGCTTCTGATCTTTTAAATAATTGTCTTTCCCTAGAAAAGCATTTAACTTTTAATTCAAATTCCGATATAGTAGGATTAGAATTAGTGAACGAAATTAAAATATTTCAAAGTACAGTATTAGAAAATTTAGGCCCCATAGAAGCATTAGATTTTATATATGAAAAAAATTAGACGGCATATTACCAAATCTAGTTGTAGCACTTACAATTTTATTGACAATACCAGTGACAGTAGCTTGCGGGAAAAGTAGTTTTTCTAAATTAAAAATCATTAAAAATTATTTAAGTAGTACAATGGGACAAGAAAGACTGGTAGATTTAGCTAGAACATCTATAGAAAGTGTTTTTCTGAGCAACTTGGATTATAATGACTTGATAGACGATTTTGCAAAAATTAAAGCACGGAAAATAAATTTTAATTAATTACTTAATTATTTTTGCAAAAATTTTATATATATTTTATTATTATGTATTTAAAAATTTGAATATAAATTTTTGATTTGTAATTAAATAATTATTAATTTTTTTAATTTTGAACTTTGAACTGTTTGTATCGTGTTTGTTGCTTTTTTTTTTGTTTTTTAAAATTGATTTAATATAAAATTACAAACATTTATTTTATTTTAAATTTTTTTTTATTTCATATATAAATAATATATGTTTTTTGGTTTCTTTTCCAACGAAAATTGTTCGTGGTAAGTATATAATATATAATATAAATTTTAATATAGCAATTTTCTGATATATATTATTATATTTTATATACATTTTATTTAAATTATATAAAATTTAAATTTTATTATTAATATTAAATACGAGTATATATAGTAATTTTTTTTAAATATAATGTCACCAAAGCGAAAATTGTCTGGTCACGCTTACAGACAAAAAAGAAAGAAAATTTTGGTTTCCGTCAAAAAACAACAAAATGCTATGCATAAGTTCTTTGGTGTCGAAAACACACAGCAACAAACAGTTACCAACCAAATCAACATTTCCAATGACATTGAAAGTATCAATGTTATTGATGATACAGCACCACAAAATAATCAATCCAAGTTGTGATGAAGTCACATCTGTGTTAGGCAGTTCTGGGGCTGGAGTTCCACTTTCTGAAACGATTAGTTTAGAAATAGATTTGGATGATCCGGCAGTCTGGCAATTTAATAACAAACATTTTACAAAGCTTTTGTCAAATGGCGAAAAAATTGTAAGATCGTGGTTAGTATATTCAGTTTCATATGATTCCATTTTTTGTTTTTGTTGTAAATTATTTAGGAAAGATTCTCAAATTGCAATAGTAGTATAGGATTTAGAAATTGGAATCATATAGTACAGGTTCTTAAAGAACATGAACAGGGGTCCGTTCACGTAGACAATTTTCAAAAATGGAGGGAATTTGAATTAAGACTTTTAAAAAATTCCACAATTGATTGCACTCTTCAAATACATTGTCTAAAGAAGTTCAACATTGGAGAAATGTATTGCAACGACTTATTATTATTGTAAAATTTCTATCAGTACAATCTTTGGCATTCAGGGGTGGGTCAGACGGGTTATACGACAGAAATAATGGTAATTTTCTAAAATTAGTTGAAGCTATAGCTGAATTTGACATTGTTCTTTCAGAACACCTACGACGTATAACTGACAATGAGACGCACAACAAATATTTGCATAAAGACATTCAGAATGAGCTTATTTCAATCGTGTCTAAAGTTATTCAAAACAAAATCAATATTACCATTGATCAGGCTATTCAATCAGTGCGCGAACGATTTGACCAAATTTCGGAAATCAATATTTTCAAATTTTTGCATAATATTTCTGTGGTTTCATTAAATGCTTCTGATCTTTTAAATAATTGTCTTTCCCTAGAAAAGCATTTAACTTTTAATTCAAATTCCGATATAGTAGGATTAGAATTAGTGAACGAAATTAAAATATTTCAAAGTACAGTATTAGAAAATATAGGCCCCATAGAAGCATTAGATTTTATATATGAAAAAAAATTAGACGGCATATTACCAAATCTAGTTGTAGCACTTACAATTTTATTGACAATACCAGTGACAGTAGCTTCCGGGAAAAGTAGTTTTTCTAAATTAAAAATCATTAAAAATTATTTAAGTAGTACAATGGGACAAGAAAGACTGGTAGATTTAGCTAGAACATCTATAGAAAGTGTTTTTCTGAGCAACTTGGATTATAATGACTTGATAGACGATTTTGCAAAAATTAAAGCACGGAAAATAAATTTTAATTAATTACTTAATTATTTTTGCAAAAATTTTATATATATTTTATTATTATGTATTTAAAAATGCACGCTAGAATTTTGGTGCTTCTTATACAAATATTTTTTATTGTATATATTTATTTTTATTAAATTTTTGTTATTCAAATTTGTACGCTGAATTAGTACGATAGCAATATTTTTATTTATTTTTTAAATATATATTTTTGAGGACTATACCTACGTGGGATACTTCTTGGGTGATGTGGAAACGGATTATTTACGGAAAACAGTTTCTAAGGGCGGCATTTTCAAAAAGTGCACCAGGTGCAAAAATTGCTAGTGCCGGCGCTGGGAACGACAACGATTTCTCCTGTTAACGATTTAACATATCCTCATAAATATTTAATATGGAATTTACATATAATGAAAGCGAAAAGGGAAAGCAACAGCTACTTTGCGCTGGCTATGTTTTTAATAAAGAACGTAGAACTTCTGAAAAAATAATTTGAAAATGGTTGTATTATTTTAAGACAAAATGTCTGGCCAGGGTGCATGTTGTTGGATCCATTATAAAAAATAGTATGCAAGACCATAATCACGCTGCAGATGCAGCGAATGTTGAAGTTAAAAGACATATGCAAAATATGAAAGCTGCAGCTAGTGCATCATTAGTAGGTAGTAAACAGGCAATTTTGTCATCTGAAAATGAAATTGTGTCAGTTGCAGCTTGCGGTATATACAGCTTTTTAAAAATGAAAAAAACAAAATTGAAATTGAACAAGAGGAAACACTGCCTTAAAAGATTTCAAAATCCATATAAACTTTGTGCAATTTCATGGTATAAAAGCGGGTTTTAAATAAATTAAGCATTTTGATGTAGGTATTTTTGGTCTTATTTGGTAATAAAACAAATGCTAATGGCAGTGGATGGTTATTAATTAATCCATGAATAACATAAAATTTGGAAAATAGGTCAGGACATACCGAAAACGTACTGTCGGCATACCATTCAGAAGATTTATCTAATAAAGAAAAATATTCTTCTGTGGAAAAAATAATCATCCTATTGTGACCTGTAGGATTTTCGGATATACTATCATAAGAAATAAATGGTTGGTTTTTGGCTATAAATTTGTATTTTTCTGGCATAATAAAACTATGAGTTGTTGGTATTAGTTCATAAGTATCGTTAATATCAGCCCTCTATTCCCAGATGCGACGTTTAATGGAATGCATCTGAGGCATTTTTGCGGCAACTGCAACTGACACAATTTCATTTTCAGATGACAAAATTGCCTGTTTACTACCTACTAATGATGCACTAGCTGCAGCTTTTATATTTTGCATATGTCTTTTAACTTCAACATTCCCTGCATCTGCAGCGTGATTATGGTCTTGCATACTATTTTTTATAATGGATCCAACAACATGCACCCTGGCCAGACATTTTGTCTTAAAATAATACGAACATTTTCAAATTATTTTTTCAGAAGTTCTACGTTCTTTATTAAAAACATAGCCAGCGCAAAGTAGCTGTTGCTTTCCCTTTTCGTTTTCAATATATGTAAATTCCATATTAAATATTTATGTGGATATGTTAAATCGTTAACAGGAGAAATCGTTATGTCGTTCCACGCAAATAATCTATGTGATGTATTATATTTTTCGTAATTCTCACACAATTATAATTATAACGTAAATATTTGTTGTTTCTAAGCTTTTTTAATTGTCTAAGCTTTTTTAAATTGCGAAACAAAAAAGAATAAAATTTTTGTAATTTTTTTTTATTTTCTTAGCAAAGCTAACTATTTCTTTTTAAATTTTATTCGAAAAAATAAGACGTACCGCGATGAATTGCTATACCGCGATAAATTGCTACCGCGATGAATTGCTAGCACGATGGATTAACTTGCGATGAATTTCTACCGAGATGAATTACTTGCGATGAATGTCCTGCGATGAATTTTTTGCGATAAATCCGCCTGGTACCAAAATAATTAGTATATATTTTTAATTTAAATTTGAAATATTTTGTTGTTTAAATTTTTAATTATTTTAATTTGCTATATTTTTTTTTGTTTAAATTTTAATTGTTTTAAGAAAATAATAGTGTGTGAATAAAACTATATTATTCACGAAAAGCTCAGATAAAATAGACAGGATAAATAAAATCAGTTGTCAAATGTCCGATTTTTTTTCGTGCGGAAGAGGGGTGTTTTTAATTGTGACGGCTTCAGAAATGTAGCCCGCGCATAAAAGCTCTGTTCATTGAAAGAAAGCTTTTTTTATATTTTAATTTTATATGAAAATTTTTTATATGCAAATAATAATGGAATTATGCGATTATTTACCTATTTAGTAAATGATAATTAAAATAAATTAATAAAAGGCTATTTTGTTATAATATTTTAATTTATTTTCACATTTTATCGAAAATAATAATGGTATATAATATAAAATTTGTGCAATTTATAGATATACTTTATTGGAAAATTTATAATTTTTTTAATACGAAGGTTATTTCCACATCACCTTTGAGGTAAACCTCTCAATGCATTTTTTTTATCCTAAACGCAATATAAAATTATAATTATTATTTTTATATAACATTTTAAACTTAAAACTTACATAGTTTGGTAAAATTTCCAGTAAGGTCACTCTACCTTCCGATATTGACGGAATAAGAAAATCCATTTCCTAAATATAATATAAAATTATTATTATTTATATAATATTTTTAATTTAAAATCTACATTATTTGGCAATCTATCTTCCAAAATTGACGACATATCTACAATATTCGTAGAATTTTCTTTTTCAGCAGGTACTGGCTTCAACGTATATAAGAATAAAGTTTAGAATATAAAGCCAAGGAAGAATAAAATTAAATGAGAAATAATAATAAAAGAATAAAATTGAAATATATTTCCTAAAAATATGAAATAAAATATTAATAAAACAATTTAAAATTCTTGTTTAAAAACTTACCAAATTTTGTGAAGGAACTGTAGTTTTATTTATCAGTTTCCGATGTTGAGTTTTTTTAAAATCTTGCGCTCTAAAATGTAACGCACACAACCTAAATGTCACACAATAATCATCTGGTAACAAATTTAATGCACCAAACCAGCTATAATAATAATAATAACGCCTCAAACCAAAATTATCCTGAGTACAACACTGTTCAGAAAATGAACAAAATTAAAAGCTCTTTTTAAATATGGCGCCAATATTATAAATTTTATTTTTGATTTTCATTTCATGTTTACAATTTAAAACATCAAATGACACAATAAAATTTAAATGAAATTTCAAAAAAAATATATATAAATTTAATATATATTTTAAAAACCACTCTTAATTAACTACATTTAGTATATAGATACCTGTAAAGGGTAACCCTTTCACTTTTTGGTAATTTATTAAATAAATTATATTTACACCCTTTCACAACACAATAATACATTATAATATTGTTCAATTTATACCACTTTATAGTATTACTAATGTTTTTTAAAATACTGTTTTACTTTTAATTAATAATAGCACAAAAAACCCAAAAAACTAACATAAAATAATTTCAAAATAACAAATTTTCAAAAAGGAATTGAAAGCTCTCATCAAAAATATTTGACAACCATTTTGCAAATATTTGACAACAAATTTGAAAATATTTGACAATAAAAGAGCTTAAAAAATTCGACAACAGCTTGTGGGGGCAAATATATCATATACCATATCCTGTATATTATTTTATCTGAGGCGAAAAGACGTTCATCATGCTTAGCTCTATAGTCCTGGATGAACTTTAGCTTCCTTTACAATACTCCTCCACAATGTCCTGTTATTTGCCACTGTTTTCTAATTTCGGATTCCTAATATTCTTAAGTCCTTTTCTATTTCATCAATCCATCTTTTTTTTGGTCGACCTCTGCTTCTCGTATTTGGCAGTTTCTTTTCTGTTACAACTTTTGGAAGCCTTTGAGCTGGCATCCTAGCTAAATGCCCAGCCCATCTGAGACGTTGTGATTTTATAAATTTAACAATATTCTCTCCATTATTTAGTTGCTCTAATTCGCGGTTTGTTTTAATAAGATATTCACCATCATCATTTACTTTTGGTCCAAAATATTTCCTTAGAATTTTTCCTTCAAAAATTAGTAGATCATTTTCGTTTTTTTGCGTCATGGACCATGTTTCTGCCCCATACGTTGCTATCGGTCTAACTAGCGTTTTATATAATCTTTGTTTTGTATTTTTTGAAATAATTTTTGATCTAAATAATTTTATATAAGAGTAGAAACCTTTATTTCCGCTTCGAATTCTATGTTGAATAACCTCTGTCATGTTATTGTTGTTAGTTATTAATGCTCCTAAATATACAAAGTTTGTGACACCTTCAAAGTTGTAATCGCTTATTGTTAAATTTTGCGGATTTCTTCTACTCTCTGATCTGGACATACACAAGTATTTTGTTTTGTTCTCATTAACTTTCAATCCCAATTTGTTTACTTCTTTTTCCAACTTATTAAATTTTTCTTTTATTTCTCTAACATTTCGAGCAACTATCGCTACATCATCGGCATATGCACCGACCTGCGTCATTCGATGAAATATATCACCTTCAACATCAATCTTTTTTACAGCATAATCAAGGATTAAGTTAAATATTAGTGCTGCTAAGGCATCTCCTTGTTTTACCCCTGTATTAATGTTGAAAGCGGTAGATTTTTCTCCTTGAATATATGCTTTTGCGGTCGAATCTTGTGGTATTTCAATAATTCGCAATATTTCATACATTTTTTGCCTGTCTACACTATCAAATGCCTGCTTAACATCAACGAATAAAAAATGCAAGTCAAGATCATGTTCATAGAATTTTTCCTGAATTTGCCTCATCAGATGTATCTGATCTATAGTTGATCTGTTAGATCTAAAACCGCATTGATAATCTCCAATTATTTGCTCTGCATAATCATTAATTCGATTATATAATATTCTTGATAGTATTTTGTAACCAGTGCATAATAATGTTATACCTCTATAGTTTATACAATCAGTCGTATCACCTTTTTTATGTATTAGGATTATCAGACCATTGTTCCATTCTACCAGCATTTGTTCTACATTCCATATTTTAAAAATTAATTTATGCAATTCGCTCCACAGTTTTTCGCCTCCTTGTTTAATTAATTCAGCAACCATCATATCTTCACCTGGAGCTTTACTATTTCTAATCTTTTGGATAGCTGCATAAGTTTCCTGATATGTTGGTTCGGAAACATATGGTTCTGCAGTTTGATAAAATGTAATTCTTCCATTATTAAAATGTAATTCTTCAATATTTAGCAATTCGCGAAAATACTCCCCCCATCTAACTATTATTTCTTTTTTCTCGCTTAACAAATTTCCTTCTTTATTCTTGCAGTTAGTTATTCTTGGTTGGAATTCATTCTTTAAATTTTTGATATTTTTATACATTTCTTTTGTGCTGTTTGATATTCTATTTTCCTCTATTTTTTCTATTTTTAACTTTATACTTTTTCGTTTTTTCGCTCTTATAATGTTCTTAGCTATATTTCTTTTTCTATTATAGTCCAGTTGATTTGCTCTTGTATTTCTTTGCACGCATCGCAACCTAACTTCATTTTTTTTGTTTTACAGCTTCTTCACATTCATTATCATATCACTCTGCATTTCTTCTTGGTGCTGATATTCCAATGATTTCTCTAGCTGTAGAATTTATACATTCTTTCAAATTTTTCCAGGTTTCTTGAATATTGTTTTCTTCAGGTATGTGATTTATCTTCATCTTTAATGCGTTTTCATAAGAATTTCTAATATTTTCATCTTTCAGTTTTACAACATCCCATCTTGGTTTACTTGCTCTATGTGCTCTGCAAACATTTGAAATTCTATGTCGAAAAATGGCCTTTACCACATAGTGATCTGATTCGCAGTTAGCACCTCTATAAGTACGGACATCTATAATACATGACCCGTGTCTTTTTGATATCAAAACATGATCAATTTGATTAACCAGTGACGATCCTGGCATCTTCCAAGTACCTTTGTGTATTTTTTTGTGGTCAAAGTCCGTAGTTTTGATAAACATATTGTTAGCAAGTGAAAAATTACATAAGTATAGTCCATTATTATTGGTGTTTCTATGTAGAGACTTCATTCCAGCTACTTGGCTTACAAAATTTTCTTTCCCAATTTTCGCGTTGAAATCTCCCATTATAGCTATGGTATCATACATTTTAACTTTATTGCATGCAGTTTCAAAGTTTAGGTAAAAATTTTCCTTATCTTCATCTCTGGATTCTTTAGTCGGAGCATATACTGAAAAAATTGACAAATTATTAAACTTTCCTTTAACTCTTAACATGCACATCCTGTCATTAATTGGCTCAAAACCTAGTATGGTATTTTTAAGTTTTGTAGCAACCATAAAACCAGTACCTCTCTGGCCTGTTCGTCGTTCTGAGCCACTGTAGAAAAGCGTGAAGTCACGTTTATCGATCGTTGATCTCCTTTCCCATCTAATTTCCTGCAGCGCTAATATATCTAGACTATACTTTTTCATTTCATGATAAACTTCCATCATCTTTCCTGGCTGCATCATGGTTCTGATATTCCAAGTAGCAAATTTCAAATCATAGTCCTTTATTCGTTGCCTAGTTCGTTGCCGTGTATTCAATCCTATCCGAGGCTCAATTGTCCATCATATTGTTAAGGTTTCTCAACTGCTCTTTTTTCCATGGTAGAGACGTTACTTTCACGCATAACCTCCAATCAGAAGGATGTATTAGCCGGAATTGTTCGTTCATCAGCTTCGCCCTTGCAATTTTCGCCTATCATACGTATGGGAATATGTATGTAGTTACTAGTGGCCACCACGGAGAGGTAATGCAAGCACTTTATTAGGTACTCAACAATTGCAACATTGGGTCAGCGACCGATCAATGCCTACCCTGTTGAACCCAACCCAGACCACCGCGAAAAGACGTTGTTTTTATTATATTTGAGTGCTGTGGTCCGCCGGCACCCGACATCGACAAAATTAAGTATTATAAAATAATAATACTCAATAAATTAACAATATAAATATTATAAGGATTGTCTTTATTTTTTATTTTTTGGTTTTTCTTCGTTTTACTTCAATACAATTATTTTACGTGCTGTAATTATTTTAGATATACATATTTCTTTTTGTACACTTAAAATATTGAATTAAAAAAATGTATATGCTAACGCAATGTGAAATTATGATTCAATAATATCTATTGTGAGTAAAACTGAACCGAATTAATATAAAAATTACAGTTTGTATTGTATTGCAATGTATTGTAATATAATTTAGAATTTAATAAATCATAAAAATTTGATAATTTACACGCAAAAATTTGATAATTTACATTGAATTTATTTCAAATTTATTTGCATCTTCTAATTATTTCCTTTTAAATATTTGCGATGAATTTTGATATGCCATAATGTTATCACAATTTTCAATTTCTAACTTTCTGCTGTGAGACGTGACATTGCATTTAGGCGGTTGAGATGTATTTTTGAATTCATATTATGCCACAAAAACTTGGTGTTTGCATAATTCTTCATTGGTTTTTTCATACATTGGTGATCGAATTTACCATAATCATTAAAAAATTTTTTGTAAATTCATTCATGAGCTAAAAAAATGTATACCTACTTATTCATTAATAAAATAACTACCTAATTTGTATCCATATATAAGAAAATTTCAGAGAAATAAAAAAAAATGTTTTTATGAGAACAATAAATTTAATCCAAATTATTTCAACATACAAATTTACTAAAAATTTTCTCCTTGACCAATATCTTTCATTAAAAGATTTAATGAATGTTTTCTTGCATATCATTTTTATTTCTATATCGTACAACTATAGTTGGTGTTAGACTATTCAATTCCGACTTATTTTTCTCAATATATCTACAATTATTAAGAAACATAAATTATATTAGATAGTAAATATTTATATGTGTGTATTTATTTTATAATAAAATATTATATACTATATTTAATACTAGCAATATACATAAAATATATATGTATACAAAGCGTGGATACGTAATAGTTGATCGACGTTATACCAACCACGCTATTTGTAGTATCCCCCATTTAGACTTACAACCCTGTACGGGTTCAGAAAAGCTTTGTTAAATAGATATTTACGACAAGCTATTTCTGTAAGTTTGAGATTTGTTGCTCCAGCATGTTTGTTAATCTAGTAAGTTTGAGGTGTGTTGTTTGTTTTTTAAACTGTTGCCAATAAAGAAACTTTTTCGAAAAAACTGTGTCTAACCAAATATTTTTATTTCCTTAAAAATATGCGCAATGTTATTCTTATTGACTCTTTCAGTGTGTCGTAAAACTAATTTAAATACCTATCTAACAACGATTAAATCAGTTTTATCCGTTGAATGTTTTTTAATTTATAAACCTTATTGAACACACAATTGTCCTCTGCTCAGACAGTCGAGTTACGCTGATGGCTCTGGAGAAAAATTCTACCGAATCGAAGCTAGCTAAGATTTTTAAAACAAACCTAAATATACTAGGAAGCCGTAACATAGTAAAACTTCTCTGGTTACCCGGTCAGAGATCAATCGAAGGCAACGAAAAATCGGATGAATGGCACGTCAAGGAGCCAATTCAAATTCCAATGCCATAGATACTGTAAAAATCGGTTACCCCCTAACTTAAAAAATATTTAATTTCGATCTGGACACAAGAAACACATTTTCTTAGATTGCAACTTGGTAGGTTGTACCAAAAATAATATAATACAGGGATATTTCTTATCACATACAAATTTAACGATCAAAATATTTTGTATAACGGGTTGTAATATTACTACCCGTCACCGTCATAATATTACGGTCTCACAAAAGCTTTTTTAAAATGACGAAGTGCTCATCAGATTACTACGCGCTCTCAAAATATATTTTCCTACTCATCATATTCATTTCATACTATTCATAGTCAATAAATTGATTACTAACGCGAAACAAAACAAAAATACTTCGAGTGTATCAATTGTTCGTGGTTTATAAATCAATGACAGCATACCCCCTTATTATGATGTATTATATTTTTCGTAATTCTCACACAATCATAAATATAACGTAAATATTTGTTGTTTCTAGAAATGAATATTGAAGCATAAAACATTCAAATTGTCTAAGCTTTTTTCATTTTCGAAACAAAAAAGAATAAAAATTTTGTCATTTTTTTTTATTTTCTTAGCAAAGCGAAATATTTCTTTTTCAAATTTGAGTTCCAAACGGAGAGCCGACTGGAAAGCATCGTTCTAAGTGTCGTTGCAAATTAATTTAAAAAAAAACGGAAATATTAAACTTTATTAATAATAATATTTGTGTATAATGAAACTAACTCATTTATGACAAAATGTAGTGAAATTAGTATTACAAAAAGTGATAATGTGAATAAATCATAAAAATTTAAATTAAAAAAACAAAATAATGCCTTTAACATGGCTAATAAAAAAATTAAACTTCTAATAAACAAAATTTAGAAAACACACAATTAAAAAAGCAAATAAATAATCTTAATCAAGTGATTATAAATTTACAAAAAACAATAAAACAATTACAGGGTAAAGATACTAATAATGAAAATAATTTAAGTGATGAAAAAGAAAATAAAAAAAACGTAAACGTGTAATCACGCCGACAAGTGATGACTTACGAAATTTAATACATGGTCATTTAATAGATCATTTTCCATCTGTTTGGATGGAAACAGATGATCAAAATACTAACAATATAACAATTAACAATCAATTAGAGAATACCAATAACAAAAATAGAGTCATTGATAATAATGATAACAATACAGAGAATCAACTCAATAAAAAAAATAATGTAGATAAATATCCGATTTATGTTTATAATAAAGAAATTAACAAAATATCAGATCAAATTAAAAAAGATGCAAATATTGGAATTAAAAATTAAAAAAATTAACATAAATAAATTTATAATATATGCCGAACATATTCAAGCATATAAAAACATTAAAACATTATTAATCATTGAAAATATTAATTATTTTTCATTTACATCTACATTTGAAAAAACAAAAACACTTATTTTAAGAGGTTTAGATAGTGAGGATGATCCCCAACAAATACTAAATACATTAAATGAATTTAATATTGAAAATGTAGTTTTCATATCAGCAAAAAGACTGACAACAAAACATTCAGTTCTGAATAAATGCAACACAGCATTATTCTTGATACAAGTTTCACACAGTACCAATATTAATGATGTTAAAAAATAAAAGCTATCGAAAATCGGTTAATTACTTGGGAAAATTTAATTAGAAAATCTATTATTGCACAATGTAAAAAATTGTCAAATATATGGACATTCAGCAAGTAATTGTGCTTTAAAGCGTCGTTGCGTTAAATGTGGAGATGAACATGGTCCTGAACCAGAAAACTGTTCAATAAAAAAAACAGAAAACGAAGAAGAATTAAATAAAACAAAACAATTATTAAAATGTGTGTTATGTAAAAAAGAAGGGCATCCAGCTAACTATAAAGGATGCGAAATATACAAAAATCTAAAATTAAAAACACACAAATATTAATTAAAGAAAATATACAGATAGAAATTAATAAATATTGGCAAGAATTTAAAAAAATTAAACCATCACCAAATATGTTTAGTTAGATAAACAAAATTTTTCGCAAAAAAAAACAACTAGAAATAAATGACTTAACTATAACGAATGAACAAAAAAACTTACTTACTGAACTAGAAATTAATGCAGAAGAACTCGAAATAAATGATCAAAATAATTTTATAATATCAGAAAATATACAGAAAATCAATATTCTTGGAAAATTATTCGAAAAAACTCATGAAGGCCACAGAAATAATAACGACAACGAAATCAATAGAGACGTTAAACTTACATACAACTTAATTAAAGATCATATTTATAAAAAAAACTATTTAACTCAGGATATATATAACATTTAACAACAATATTACATCAAATAGTGAGGATTTATATAGCAATATTTTTACAAACATAAAATAAATCACATCAATTTTAAAAACTACAAATAATAAAACATCATATGGTTTAGATAAAATCCCAAATTTAATTTTGAGAAAATTACCCAAAAATATAATAAATAATTATTGCATTTTATTCAATAATATGATTAATAATACTTATTTCCCGATAAAGTGGAAAATATCGAAAGTAATACCAATTAAGAAGCCTGGAAAAGATCCTACTAATATCACAAGTTACCCATTAATTTATTGCCAAATATTAAAAAAGTTTTCGAAAAAATTATAAAAATTAAAATTGATCATTTTATCGAAATTAAAAATATACTTCCAAATAACCAATTTGGATTCAGAAAACAACATTCTACTATGCATGCTATTAATAAAATAACTTCAGATATATGCTGGAATCTCAATGCAAAAAAATGTACAGCAGCGTGCTTAATAGGTTTAAAAACCGCTTTTGACACATTATGGACAGAAGGATTATTTTACAAAATGATGAAATATGAAATACCATTTATACTAATTTTAATAATTCATGAAATGATAACAAATAAAAGATTTAAAGCTGAAAATAATAATTGTATTACGGACCATGAGTTTATCGTCAACTCAGGAGTGCAGCAAGATACCATTCTAGCTCCAACTCTTTTAATCTCTTCATAGCAGATATCTTTAAGAATGAAGAATTTAATAAAGAATCTCACAATGGAATAACATATGCAGACGATTATTACTATTTATGCAGCAGATGAAAATTTAAAAATACTGCAAAATAAACTGCAATCATTATTTAGTAAAATTGAAGATTTTCTTTATGATTGGAAACTAATCATAAACGAGAATAAATGCGAAACTATTTTATTCCGTGATAGACCTTCACGGAATAAAATAGTTTCGCATTTATTCTCGTTTATGATTAGTTTCCAATCATAAAGAAAATCTAAATATAACATTAAAAAACATTGGAAAAAATTTCAAATTACATCAAAAAACAACAAAATAATTGCACATCATAATAATGTTAAATATTTAGGAGAAATACTGAACAACAGAATAAACTTTACAAATCAAGTGAACTATCTGTTAGAAAAAACAAAAAAATCATGTGTAAAAGTCTTTTTTATAATAAAATAATAAATATTAGAACTAAGATGATAGCATATAAAACTTTGATTAGACCAAACATGACATATGGATGCCCTATTTGGTATAATATTAGTGCTAGTAATATGGAAAAATTAAGGAAAGTCGAAAGGCAAATATTAAGAGTATGTACAAATAAATATAACGATCCATCAACAAACTATATTAAATATTATTCAACGAATTATTTATACAAAGCAGCAGGTATTGAAAGGTGTGATTATTTTATTTTGAATTTAATACGAAACTACTTCGAGCGTATCAAACAAATAGAGAACAATGATTCAATATGTCAAATGTATTACCCAAACGCACAATATTATGAACGTGCACTGGTAAATGGATATGTTCCACCAGAAAGTTTTATATACTTGGACATCGGAAATTATCTACAAGATGAAGTCGGATTACCAATTATATATCATATAAATAGAAGAGCAACTAATCAAAAAATAGTATACAATCCTCAAACCATTGAATATTACAAATTAAAATATAATCTTAAAATTACAGAAAAAGATAAAAATTTCTTATAATAAAAATTGGTGGAATTTAAAAATTTAAAAATAAAAATTGGTGGAAATCTTAAACATAAATATCATATTATGTTAAATATTTTTTTTATTCTGTTTGTGCAGTCTACATTAGATTTAAGTTTTACAAAAATAAAGCAAAGCATCAAGGGTTTTTTTATAGTAAAAATATTTTTCACCCTTACAATAAAATATAGTAGAAATAATTAATCGCTAATGATAAATGTATAACAAATGTATAATTTTTTTTTGAATTTCTTTTTTGTGAAATAGAAGAATAGTACAAGTCCTATCGTTAGGCAGTAGTCTAAAATATTAAAATTAAATAAATATTCTAGCTTTAAGAATTAATATGTACATAAAAAAAATAATGAAGTAATAAAGCAGTATTTTGAATTGAATCTTTTTAAATTTTATTCGAAAAAATAAGACGTACCGCGATGAATTGCTATACCGCGATAAATTGCTACCGCGATGAATTAACTTGCGATGAATTGCTACCGAGATGAATTACTTGCGGTGAATTTATTGCGATAAATCCGCCTGGTACCAAAATAATTAGTATATATTTTTAACTTAAATTTGAAATATTTTGTTGTTTAAATTTTTAATTATTTTAATTTGCTATATTTTTGTTGTTTAAATTTTAATTGTTTTAAGAAAATAATAGTGTGTGGATAAAACTATATTATTGACGAAAAGACGTTGTTTTTATTATATTTGAGTGCTGTAGTCCGCCGACACCCGACATCGACAAAATTAAGTATTATAAAATAATAATACTCAATAAATTAACAATATAAATATTATAAGGATTGTCTTTATTTTTTTATTTTTTTGGTTTTTATTCGTTTTACTTCAATACACAAATTTAAAGAATGTGAAAATTTATTTTATACACTATAATTTGGTTGAGCTTATTTTTTCGAATAATTAATGCTCAACTTTCTTTTAGGTTTCAACGTTCTGCATACGATAGAAATATTTCGTTTTGGTTTGTTAAACTTATATTAGGTTTGTTAAACTTATAAGGTCATAATTTAAATTGTAAATAAAATTCATTAGTTTATAAAAATGTATAATTATTTAATTTTGTAGGATGCAAATTGCAATTATTTTACGTGCTGTAATTATTTTAGATATACATATTTCTTTTTGTACACTTAAAATATTGAATTAAAAAAATGTATATGCTAAAGCAATGTGAAATTATGATTCAATAATATCTATTGTGAGTAAAACTGAACCGAATTAATCTAAAAATTACAGTTTGTTGCATGCAATGTATTGTAATATAATTTAGAATTTAATAAATCATAAAAATTTGATAATTTACACGCAAAAATTTGATAATTTACATTGCATTTATTTCAAATTTATTTGCATCTTCTAATTATTTCCTTTTAAATATAATGTTATCACAATTTTCAATTTCTAACTTTCTGCTGTGAGACGTGACATTGTATTAAGGCGGTTGAGATATATTTTTGAATTCGTATTATGCCACAAAAACTAGGTGTTTGCATAATTCTTCATTGGTTATTTCATACATTGTGGATCGAATTTACCATAATCATTAAACATTTTTTTTGTAAATTCATTCATGAGCTAAAAAAATGTATACCTACTTATTCATTAATAAAATAACTACCTAATTTGTATCCATATATAAGTAAATTTCAGAGAAATAAAAAAAAATGTTTTTATGAGAACAATAAATTTAATCCAAATTATTTCAACATACAAATTTACTAAAATTTATACATATTTTTCATTATATTTTTCATTATAAGATTTAATGAATGTTTTCTTGCATATCATTTTGATTTCTATATCGTACAACTATAGTTGCTGTTAGACTATTCAATTCCGAATTATTTTTCTCAATATATCTACATTTATTAAGAAACATAAATTATATTAGATAGTAAATATTTATATGTGTGTATTTATTTTATAATAAAATATTATATACTATATTTAATACTAGCAATATACATAAAATATATATGTATACAAAGCGTGGATACGTAATAGTTGATCGACGTTATACCAACCACGCTATTTGTAGTATCCCCCATTTAGACTTACAACCCTGTACGGGTTCAGAAAAGCTTTGTTAAATAGATATTTACGACAAGCTATTTCTGTAAGTTTGAGATTTGTTGCTCCAGCATGTTTGTTAATCTAGTAAGTTTGAGGTGTGTTGTTTGTTTTTTAAACTGTTGCCAATAAAGAAACTTTTTCGAAAAAACTGTGTCTAACCAAATATTTTTATTTCCTTAAAAATATGCGCAATGTTATTCTTATTGACTCTTTCAGTGTGTCGTAAAACTAATTTAAATACCTATCTAACAACGATTAAATCAGTTTTATCCGTTGAATGTTTTTTAATTTATAAACCTTATTGAACACACAATTGTCCTCTGCTCAGACAGTCGAGTTACGCTGATGGCTCTGGAGAAAAATTCTACCGAATCGAAGCTAGCTAAGATTTTTAAAACAAACCTAAATATACTAGGAAGCCGTAACATAGTAAAACTTCTCTGGTTACCCGGTCAGAGATCAATCGAAGGCAACGAAAAGGAGCCAATTCAAATTCCAATGCCATAGATACTGTAAAAATCTGTAAAAATCGGTTACCGCCTAAAACTTAAAAAATCTTTAATTTCGACCTGGGCACAAGAAACACATTTTCTTAGATTGAAACTTGGTAGGTTGTACCAAAGATAATATAATACAGGAAGATTTCTCATCACATACAAATTTAACTATCAAAATATTTTGTATGGCGGATTGTAATATTACTACTCGTACGGTCTCACAAAAGCTTTTTTAAAATGACAAAGTTCTCATCAGATTACTACCCGCTCTCAAAATATATTTTTCTACTCATATTCATATTCATTTCATACTATTCATAGTCAATAAATTGATTACCAACGCGAAACAAAACAAAAGGAAATAAAAAAAATTCTCTCTGCTTGTGATATTTTTTCTCTTTGTTTGAGAAACCTTTTCTTCCCTTTTCACGTTGCCCGAACGCACCATAGTTGAAATAAATAAAAATAATTAAGATAATACTTCTTGGGTTTACATATTCTTTAGTTGTACACACACCAAACTATTCTGAAGAACCCTGAATTATAAGAAAACGAATAAAATCCTTTACATGACCAAACCAGAGATTAGACTCTTCACGGGCATTGCAACAGGACACATTCTGTTGAGAAAACATGCCTCTCGGTTAGGCCTATCAGCAGAAACCTGTTACGGAGGGTATGGTGCAGTTGATAAAACTGTAGAGCACCTACTGCGATACATAATAAAAGGTTAAAACATCTGGATCATCATTTCTTGACAGACTTGATGGAAGCAGGTACCTTTAAGCCGGATGGGTCAACGTGCTAGAAACTTAATCGGCCAAGCGATTTATCAAAAAATCATGTTTTCGCATGAAGCGAAAAATTTCAGTATTTGGGATAAAAATAATCCACATGCATTTGAAAGAGTTCGATCACTTATAGGAAAATTAACTGTTTGGTGTGCATTTGATCTTTGAAAAAGGGTTAATCTCAATGGTTTGATAATATGTGGTTTCTACAAGACGGTGCTACGTGTCATACTGCTTGTGAAACAATGGATTTATTGCGTGGCAAATTTATATGCTTATTGCGTAGCAATTTGCCAGTATGTGCTAAAGACTATTTTTTGAGGGGGTAAGGGGTATGCTGTCATTGTTTTATAAACCACGAACAATTGATACACTCGAAGTCAACATCGAACGAGTTAATAATGATATTAACCTTTATTTGAATAAACATGCAAACATTGGGTTAATCGAATTGGCTTTATATAAAAAAGTATGCGAAAATTGGGTTGATCCTATTGACTTTCATATGAACCAAATATTGTTCAATAAGTAATGTATAAGAACATCTCTATACTAAACCATCCATACTTTTTGTTTTATTTCAATTTAACATTGTATCACGCTTAATGGAAGACCCTTTATAAGGTGAGTTTGCTAGTCAGTTGTTATCAAAGTAAAACATAATTAAGTCCTAAAAAAGTCAAAATTTGTACCAAAAAAATATTACAAAATTCAGAATAAAAGTTGCACTGAAAAAATGAATCAAAATTTCAAAAATGATACGTAACATACGTAATTGATTGCACGATATACGTATAATAATTTATAAGTACCTTTTTCTAGCCAGTGCCATTAGCATTTCTTTTCTTTTTTGCAAGATTTTTTCTCTTTCCAGTGAGCTTTTAGAAAATCTATCTCCTATTGATACATCGTCATGCCTGAAAGTTACAATTAAAAAAATATAATAAATTTAAATATATAGTTTTAAATTTAAAGTAATCTGAAAAAAAAATGTGAACTGAAAAATCTGCACTATAATTGCAATTCGAAAATTGTTGTCAGATTACGTTAATAATTGAAATGTGGGTTAATTTTGTTTTCAAGTGAGGACGTCGTAGACGATGATTCAATATATTGAAGTTTCAATATATTCAAAGCTAAATTAATAAATTAAATATAAATATAGAAATATTTAATGAATTTTAAATAATTTATCCAGTATAAAATAATATTATTTAATACGTTTTGCTCTATATTCTTTGCTATGCGAATTTTTACCAGTTTCGTGTTTTTCAAATAAGGTTAGTAATTGGAGCTATAATCGCTTGATATCTATAACCAGAGATTTTGTGTTTTCATTCCGTTCACAAGAAAATATAATTATCAAACAAATCGAAATAATAGTATATCTTTTAAAATCTGAATTAAATGTAAGGATGGAACTAGCTCGTTTGATGTTCTCTGTTAACTCCAACTACCATATTAGGGCTTGACACACTGTCCCTAGATAACACAGATTTTTAACGTAATTTCTTAGATACATTAACGTTTTTTATTAACATTGCAAAATTTTTGTTTTGGGGATGCGTTGGCCTTTTTATGAGAGGGAGAAGTTTGAATTGACAATATTTGAGCTAGGACCTTCTAACTAAAATAGATTCGGATCTTTAGGAATCACTAAAACTGTTGAAAAAGAACACAACGAAAAGAATAATCAAAAAACGCTCCGGATCTGTGCTCAAGAACCTACAAAGTATTCAAATGCGAGGATCAGTTTTACTACAATTTCCTTTGCAGCAACGTCGCTAAAATCAGCAAGGGCTGATAGGAAGCCCAGATTGTTCTAATTCCAACTAGTGAAATCCTCAAAAGACCTAGAGTTTGCATTTCGTTGCCTCAGGTGGAGTTAGGCGCGGTGAAGCTACTTTGCAATTAAACGAATTCAGCCGATGTTCTACAAAAGCAAAGTATATCGTTCCTACTGCTGTGATCAACGAGGAAAGTGCATCTGCTCTTGAGAAGTTGAAGATTAAGCTTTTGTTGTGCACTAAAACTTGCCAAACTAAAAATATTCAAGTCAGATAGTTTCGAAATAGACAAACTAAACGAAGCAAACGCCCTGCTAGAAGCTAGAGAATATGCTGATAGATATAGGGACAGCTGAAGCGTAAGAGTCATGCAAAAAAGACGCATGTTGTACATATTAATCTTAAGCAATCGAAATGCGCCTCGTATAACATGTTGGCCCTTCTTAGCAAGAACCTAGATATCGCCTTAATTCAAGAGCCGTGGAGTAACGCCTCAAGGATTAGATGCCTGACCCACAGAAACTACAAAATGTTCTACAAGATTGTACATGCAAGCTAAGCTTGCAACAAGTATTTTGTTATTGATTACATGAATCATTAGTGACGAAACCATAAATATAGAGAATTGGAAGGTATCCGAGGATACATACCGCCGGATACTCTTCAACGTCAACCTTACAGAAACTCGTTGTCTACTGGCTGGGTGAAGTTCAGTGAAGTTCAATTTAACCAACCTGAGGAAAGAGACCACAGATGACTACAACACCAGTTACAGACAGAATAGCTGATAAATATACAAAGATCACCTCAGAGGATATAAGAGAGCAATCCGTCTGGCTAAAAGACAGTCCTGCGAATCCATTGGATCTTATCCAAAGAGCATGCAAACCCATACTTCTTCAAAACTAAGGAAGCGTCGTGGACTGAATCGTTATCCGAAACCCTAAATCTACTAGCGCACACCCATTTCGAATATGCACTGGCGACGTCTCAGAGATCGAGCAGGTGGCCGCTCAGGGAAGATATTTTATGGAATGAGTAACGGAAGAAATGGTTGCCTGGACAATCGATAATTTCTCCCCATATAAAGCTGCAGGTACAGGTGGAATTTTTTCCAAAAATTCTGCAAGAAACAAGGGAACTAGAAGTCTCTTCATCATTAAGTTTTTTACAGGCAGCCTCATGCTCAGTCAGTCTACAGATGTAGAAACGGTCACGGGTGATACCGAAGGGCAGTGGAAGAGGGCATGAGACGTCGAAGGATTTTAGACCGATTAGTCTATCCTCCTTATGGTGAAAACACTCGAGCGTATACTCGAGATAAAACAAGGAAGACCTTTGTAAAAGAGAGTCTACGGAAAACGCACTAAACGAATTGGTCTGCACTGTCGAACATTCCATACAGTGTAAAAAATATACTCTAGCCACCTTCATAGACATTCAAGGTGCGTACAACAACATCCATACATCAGCAATCCATGTACCACTAGGTGTAGAGGCTGCACTTAACCAGTGGAATGTAAAGATACTGCAAACGAGAGTCCAATCGGAACGCAGCAAGTAAAAAATCACTAGGCGAGTGAGTAAGGGCACTGCTCAAGTCGGGATGCTGTCACCCCTACTATAGCTGCTAGTGAAGAAATCCTTAGGGAACTTCAAGTGGAAGGAATCACAGCCATCGTTTATGATAATGACCTAGCTTTATTGGTATCTGGGAATTATGTTTAAGTAATTGGCGAAATTATGGACAGAACTTTCAAGACTGGGTCAAGGGATGTGTACTCTGCGCTAACCCGAGTTGGATGAGGTAGCGAAGCTAGCGCAGAGCAACCACAAACAACTGATTATAGGCTGTGATGCTAACTCTCATTACACAGTATGGGGCAGCTCAAACTGTAATGAAAAGGGTAAGTCACTGCTTAATTATATTTATACAACTAACCTATTATTAATGAACCTTGGGGTAGAACCAACCTTTATCACGCGTTCTTGTAGGGAAGTAATAGATATAACACTAGCCACAATTAATATATCTGCACACATCCATAATTGGAGAGTTTCGAACCAAGCATCCTTATCGGATCACAGATATATACGTTTTGAAATTGATGCGACGATCCCACCAGCCATTCCTTATAGAAACCAGGCAAAAACTGACTGGGCTTCTTTCAGGAGCAAGGTGGAATCAAAATTAAATCTCTCAGTCAACCTCCCCCGTACATTGTACTCGGGTGAAGATATTGACAGAGAAGTAAAGGTGATCATGAACATACTTATGGATTCCTATGGAGAGTCCTGTCCCTTGAAACGGGCCAGATCTGACTCTGAGCCCCTTGGTTGACACAGGACCTCAAAGAAAAACGTAAGCGGGTACGCAGGCTTTGCAACAAAGCGAACGCAACAAAGTTGGTTCAATTTCAACTTTTTGCCGCGATGCCGGATTGAAATGTCACTTTGACTTAAAAAATAAACACTAAAATTAAATCGATTTCTTCTAAATTTTAATAATTACTAAATAAAAAAAATTCAACACAACATACAACACAATATTTTTGTAAATTAATGTAAAAATACAACTGATGCCGCTTCGAGTGGCACCAATAGCATTTGAAATATGAAAGCGGCGCGGCAAGTGCAGCAAAGCGGCGAGACTATCTGCTGGGTAAAATTCCCAACATTAACGAGGATGGTACAAACGTATTGTGTAAATCAAAAGAAATAGTCACCCCTATCATAGAAGTCGACTCGACTCTCGCCACGATAATCCTCTCGAGACTCGTCTCTCGCCTCGCCATTCGACTGACCGGCGAATAATTTGTTATGATGTAAGTCGCCTCGCTATTAGGCGAGTCGAATGTCAAAAAACGGCAACTCGTTGCTTATTATTTTGCTTAATTGGCAGTACAGCTGTTTTTGACATTAATTTTGAAGTTTTTCTTTAAATTTTTTGAATTTTATTTTTATGGTGTAGAATTTAAATTTAAAGTAAAATAATTTTTATAAAAAAAATGTGTTACAATATAATTTGAAATTTTATTGTATTTTGTTATTAAACAATAAAGTTTAAAAATGAGCAGCATAGAATTATTCATATTCAATCATATTTGACGTTTAAAATAAAATAATTTGAAAATTTTAAAAATATATTTTTTTATATAAATATTGCATATTATATAAATATTTTTATGTAACTTTCTATAATTAACACTTACATATATTAAAATTTAATATTTAATAAAATTTTTTTTATAAAATCTCACTCAACAATTATTTAAAATTCAATATATTTTTTTTATAATAACTTAAAAATCACTTTAAAAAACTGAACTTAATTTTCCAAATAACTTAAATTTTGAAGAAAAGAATTCTATTGAAAGTTAATGCAAAGAATATATTGATATATTTCACTTAGACGGGAGAAACTGAAATGCACTGACGCAATCGTTCACAACATCACGACAGATCTGATAAAAGGGCAAATAAATGAAAAACAGAATCGTTTTCCAGCATGCCAAAAACAAATAATTCACCAACAAGTTGAACCAATGCTGATATTGTAAAGCACAGTAAATCCCCATGTAACAGCCCATTGTTGGTTGTACCACAGAATAATAAGTACTATAGAGACGCAAATTCATATATCAGCTAAATTTCAAAATCTGAATAAAAATTTCGGACCGCTAGCTCCATTTTATACAACACATTCAAATTTATTCTCAATATAGGAAAAATTGAACTTGAGCTAGCTCCTCTCAAATTAAGTTTTCTTATTTTTATTTATTTCTTTTTTATATTGAAATTACATGCAGAAAATAAAATTACGAAATAATTTCGATAAATTCCGTACCCTTCATCATGAAAAACAGAATTTCGATTACACACAGCGTATGTTTGCATATGTATATGTATTACAATACAATTATCTATGCATACAATTATTGTTAAGATTTTTTCTTTACCGTATCATAGCATTTTCATTTGGTTATTGGTTTTTATTTCGAATGGCAGCAAAATTTATGTAAAAATGAGTTGTTTTGAGGTTGGCTGAATGATATGTCCTATTATTATTGTATCTTGGTAGAATTGTTTTGAAAGAATCGATTAGTTTTTTTTAATGTTGTTAAAAATGATTTTGGAATGAAATGTAAGTTTGAATAACACAGTTTAATTTTGAATATTGTTTAAAACACACTTAATTTGTAATGTACAATTTTTTTAAAATAAACTTAATTCTTCTTCTTAGTGTACCACTCCGTTCCGGAGGTTGGTCATCATTGCTCGTATATGGTCTTAAGATTTTACTTTTTTAAGTAGCTCGATAGATATTTTATTTTTTGCACCCTTTCAACTACTACGTTCCTCAATGTTAATTTGTGTTGAATATTCGGACTTTTGCCAATCACTATGTATTTTTTTTTTTTTTATATTCATCTTTAGGCCATAATAATACATAATAATAATACATAATAATAATACACAATAATAATACACAATAATAATACACAATAATAATACACAATAATAATACACAATAATAATACACAATAATAATACATAATAATAATACATAATAATAATACATAATACTAATATATAATACTAATACATAATACTAATACATAATACCAATACATAATAACACATATTAAAAATACGTAATAAAAATACATAATAATAATAATATATAATAATAATAATATATAATAATAATAATATATAATAATAATACATAATAATAATAATACATAATAATAATAATACATAATAATAATAATACATAATAATAATAATACATAATAATAATAATACATAATAATAATAATACATATTAATAATAATACATAATAATAATAATACATAATAATAATAATACATAATAATAATAATACATAATAATAATAATACATAATAATAATAATACATACAACAATAATAATACAACAATAATAATAATACAATAATAATAATAATACAATAATAATAATAATACAATAATAATAATAATAATACAATAATAATAATAATAATACAATAATAATAATAATAATACAATAATAATAATACAATAATAATAATAATACAATAATAATAATAATAATAATACAATAATAATAATAATAATAATACAATAATAATAATAATAATAATACAATAATAATAATAATAATAATACAATTATAATAATAATAATAATACAATTATAATAATAATACAATAATAATAATAATAATAATACAATAATAATACAATAATAATACAATAATAATACAATAATAATAATAATAATAATAATAATAATAATAATAATAATAATAATAATAATAATAATAATAATAATAATAACAATAACAATAACAATAATAATAATAATAATAATAATAACAATAATAATAACAATAATAATAACAATAATAATAACAATAATAATAACAATAACAATAACAATAAAAATAATAATAACAATAATAATAACAATAATAATAACAATAACAATAACAATAATAATAATAATAATAATAATAATAATAATAATAATAATAATAACAATAACAATAATAATAACAATAATAATAATAATAATAATAATAATATTAATAATAATAATAATAATAATAATAATAATAATAATAATAATAATAATAATAACAATAATAATAATAATAATAATAATAATAATAATAACAATAATAATAACAATAATAATAACAATAATAATAACAATAATAATAACAATAATAATAACAATAATAATAACAATAATAATAACAATAATAATAACAATAATAATAACAATAATAATAACAATAATAATAACAATAATAATAACAATAATAATAACAATAATAATAACAATAATAATAACAATAATAATAACAATAATAATAACAATAATAATAACAATAATAATAACAATAATAATAACAATAATAATAACAATAATAATAACAATAATAATAACAATAATAATAACAATAATAATAACAATAATAATAACAATAATAATAACAATAATAATAACAATAATAATAACAATAATAATAACAATAATAATAACAATAATAATAACAATAATAATAACAATAATAATAACAATAATAATAACAATAATAATAACAATAATAATAACAATAATAATAACAATAATAATAACAATAATAATAACAATAATAATAACAATAATAGTAACAATAATAATAACAATAATAATAACAATAATAATAACAATAATAATAACAATAATAATAACAATAATAATAACAATAATAATAACAATAATAATAACAATAATAATAACAATAATAATAACAATAATAATAACAATAATAATAACAATAACAATAACAATAACAATAACAATAACAATAACAATAACAATAACAATAACAATAACAATAACAATAACAATAACAATAACAATAACAATAACAATAACAATAACAATAACAATAACAATAACAATAACAATAACAATAACAATAACAATAACAATAACAATAACAATAACAATAACAATAACAATAACAATAACAATAACAATAACAATAACAATAACAATAACAATAACAATAACAATAACAATAACAATAACAATAACAATAACAATAACAATAACAATAACAATAACAATAACAATAACAATAACAATAACAATAACAATAACAATAACAATAACAATAACAATAACAATAACAATAACAATAACAATAACAATAACAATAACAATAACAATAACAATAACAATAACAATAACAATAACAATAACAATAACAATAACAATAACAATAACAATAACAATAACAATAACAATAACAATAACAATAACAATAACAATAACAATAACAATAACAATAACAATAACAATAACAATAACAATAACAATAACAATAACAATAACAATAACAATAACAATAACAATAACAATAACAATAACAATAACAATAACAATAACAATAACAATAACAATAACAATAACAATAACAATAACAATAACAATAACAATAACAATAACAATAACAATAACAATAACAATAACAATAACAATAACAATAACAATAACAATAACAATAACAATAACAATAACAATAACAATAACAATAACAATAACAATAACAATAACAATAACAATAACAATAACAATAACAATAACAATAACAATAACAATAACAATAACAATAACAATAACAATAACAATAACAATAACAATAACAAAAACAATAACAATAACAATAACAATAACAATAACAATAACAATAACAATAACAATAACAATAACAATAACAATAACAATAACAATAACAATAACAATAACAATAACAATAACAATAACAATAACAATAACAATAACAATAACAATAACAATAACAATAACAATAACAATAACAATAACAATAACAATAACAATAACAATAACAATAACAATAACAATAACAATAACAATAACAATAACAATAACAATAACAATAACAATAACAATAACAATAACAATAACAATAACAATAACAATAACAATAACAATAACAATAACAATAACAATAACAATAACAATAACAATAACAATAACAATAACAATAACAATAACAATAACAATAACAATAACAATAACAATAACAATAACAATAACAATAACAATAACAATAACAATAACAATAACAATAACAATAACAATAACAATAACAATAACAATAACAATAACAATAACAATAACAATAACAATAACAATAACAATAACAATAACAATAACAATAACAATAACAATAACAATAACAATAACAATAACAATAACAATAACAATAACAATAACAATAACAATAACAATAACAATAACAATAACAATAACAATAACAATAACAATAACAATAACAATAACAATAACAATAACAATAACAATAACAATAACAATAACAATAACAATAACAATAACAATAACAATAACAATAACAATAACAATAACAATAACAATAACAATAACAATAACAATAACAATAACAATAACAATAACAATAACAATAACAATAACAATAACAATAACAATAACAATAACAATAACAATAACAATAACAATAACAATAACAATAACAATAACAATAACAATAACAATAACAATAACAATAACAATAACAATAACAATAACAATAACAATAACAATAACAATAACAATAACAATAACAATAACAATAACAATAACAATAACAATAACAATAACAATAA